>JARKHS020011002.1:0-102669 GCA_030143305.2 Amblyomma americanum | reverse complement strand
GACGGAATCTGCCCCTGGTGTTGCGGAATTTCAATAACATATCATGTAACATGGGGCTGCTCCGGTCCCAAGCCCCCCGAATTAGACAAACATCACCCCGAGGAACAGTGGGAGTCTGCCCTGCTCAGCTCTGACTTGGCGACGCGGCGAAAGCTGATATCCCAAGCAAGAGCAACTGCGGTGGACATTGGGGTCCTGAAATAAGGACTCCACCCAAAATCTGTATTTTCGCCTCTCTATCCTACCTTTTTGGAATAAATGTTTTCTACTACCTGCCAAAGATTGCGCTGTTTTTTTTTGAAACGAAGAAACGGCACGCACAGTTGACTTCACTTTGGCAGCGCAAACTTCCCTAGAGCTGTCAATTGTCTAGTTTGAGCTCTTAATGCCAAACGTGAAAGGTCTGGCGCCAGACTTACCGGTATCCGCTCCTCTGGGAAGAAGGAAGGTGCCGCCCAGCTGTTTGCACAGTCGAGCGCTGTGGGGCTCAGCCGCACCAGGCGCAAGCGCGAGTCAGTTGGTGCGCGGTGAATCATAACGACCAGGGACTCGTGCTGATCATACGCGATCGTCACCTGCGTGTCCGACGCCAAGCACAAGGCCAGGAGGGGCAAGGCCACTGCGACACGCAGCATGCTGTCAAGGACAGAGAAAATGGAAATCATTTATGTGAGACCAGAGGCCAAACTGGGATAGGGAAAGCAATGCACTGCGTCATCTATGCCGCCATACTTCTGTTGTGTCCCTAGTAAGGAGAATATTAATGCCTCTACTTAAACCGTGGCTAGATTACGCTCAGAAACGAAAAAGCTACAGATGACAGTCGGTCATGGCCAACAAGTTCGGATAGAGCTTATGACTGATGTAATAGCGTTCGATGGAGCTTCATGTCTTGTGAGCTACATGAAGAAAAAAGAATATAGTACGGCATATCCTTGCCTTGCCATGCAAGAAGGGTTGTCGATAGCCCATCGTTAATTTTTTCTTGCCAGCTGGTGCGACCTCGGTAACCTGCAGAATTTAGATCCTTGTGACTTTAGCTCTCCATTAAGGAATGCATTCTTCGCGCTAAATAATCGTACCTCTATACCGGGCACAATCTCCGCACTCTCAACTGATCTTTCGACTTCTCCCTCCTTCGGTTCAGTCATTGGTCCGGCAAAAACTTGCAACGCTCTAGTAGAGTTTCGCACCCGGATTTCACAAGAGTTGTCGGAACCTCACCATCGCTCGCTTAACCTCACAGAGTACATAAGGATGGCTGTTATTCACGCAGGTACTTGCAGATGTACAACTTCTCAGGTACGTAGGGTAAGGCATGCTTAAGTTTTAACTGTAAAATCTGCCTTTTAAAATGCAATTAATGACAGCATACTGCACTACTGAGAGAGGAAAATGCTTCTCAAACGTGGAGAAACAAGTTACTATAGATGTGAAATCTTCTGGCAAAGGACACTGCTTTTCTTCCAGCGCTGGCATATTCTGCACTGGCTATATAGAACATACCCTGAATATGAACAAATGGCCGCCACGGTGGCTGAGTGGTTATGGCGCTGGGCTGCTGACCCGAAACACTCGGGTTGGATCGAGCGGTTGGATCGCAGCGGCGGAATTTCGATGGAGCCGAAATTCTGGAGGCCCGTGTACAGTGCTATGTCAGTGCACGTTAAAGATCTCCAGGTGGTCGAAATTTCCGGAGCCCTTCAATGCGGCGTCTCTCATAGCCTGAGTCGCTTTGGGACGTTAAACCCCCGTGAACCAAACCAAACCGAATGTGAACAAATATTCCAACACCGAGCTCCCCAGAAGACGCCACTGCTTCGTGAACCATGCGTGCAAAGGAGTTAGTAGTTTCAACAGAAGAATTTACTCGTGTAGTCGCTAGCGACGGCCACCCGGCAAAATAAATACGTTCAAAAGGGGTAACATTAAACCGGTATGCTCTCAACAGGTAAATATTAGCTTCATTTTCGCACTCAGGTAATCAAAAAGTGTACTTTAAGCATGGTTGTTTCTAGGAAAATTACAAACATGCACAGAAAGCAGGACCAGCTGCCTAATTGTTTTCTGATCGATCGGTGCAGCCTGTCACAACGGATGGTCGCGCTACCGCAACCGATAAAGGAGTAGCTCATATAGTCGGGTACAACTTAAGAACGCAGTGGTGTTTCCTCATCAAGGACCCCTTGCCAGAAAACAGCTTCGGCCCATTGTCATATGACCCTGCTAGTGTGACAAAGCAAGGAGTGGTAGATGAAAGTGGATAATCCTTTACTTCTATTGTCTGGGATAGACCCCTCTCTCTACTGCTGCGCCGCTCCCTGCATTGTCACGCTAGCAGGGTCTTGAGAATCAGCCGACGCCATTGGCCGGAAGGAGGTCCTTCTACGGAGACAAGCGGCTGCGTTTTTGTGTTGTAACCGACAACAGCACCAACAACCTAAACGTGTTGCGCATTCTCACATGGCTGCTGAGCTGCCTTGGGCTAATTTGTCATCAATGCTACCGTATAATTTTATATAAAGAGCGTACCTTTCAATAAGTCGTGCTCCCCCGTGGGGCTCCGAGCCAACTCGTGCATCTGCTCAGGATGCTGCGCGGTAGAATCGTGCGAGCAAGAGAGACCTGACCGGTGTCGGGGCGAGAGTGAGTGCACCCTAGCGCAAGAGTGCGGCGCACAATCGACAGGAGCGCCTAAGCGGAGCGCGGTGCGACACTTGATAAGGGCCGAGCGAGCGGCCCACTTAGGGATTCCGACGGCGGTGCTGCCGTTGTGCGCTCATTTCTCGTGCGCTTGGTAACTTCTAGGGTCCGCGCCAAAAGCGGAGGCATTTGCGGACGGCGGTAGGAGGCAGAAGCGCTACTTGCGAGCAGACGCAAAGCCGCGAGCGCTGTCACGTGATGCTGGTTTTTTTTGTTTCAATTGTTATAGGTAAGATTTGCGCTCGAGAAGATCAATCGGTTTACAACATAGTGATATGAGGAGCGAAAACACAGCAACTTTGCAGCGTCTTGTTTTCTGCACCGCTGCGATGCGTTGCACCGGCGCGTCCTGCTATCCTGTCTTGAGAACACGAAGCAGGACGAGAAAACAGGGACAAAAAATTCACACATACGACAGGACGAATGGTGCATTCGTCCTGTCGTATGTGTGTCTATTTTGACCCCGTTTTTTCGTGCTGCTTCGTGTTCTCAAGATGGATCAATACCAACTGGCCCAAACTTCGGTGCTTTTGCTATGCTGGTGCAGGATAGACCTTGCTTTGCCCCTGCCCGTGGCTATGTCGGCCCAGGGGTTCGTAGGTTGTTGCCTTCATCTTGTATAGGACAGTGTTCTTACTGGAGAAGCTGCAAGTCTAACTCGCAGCTTTGCAGATGCTGTGAACCTTATTCGCACAATAATCAAAAACAGCTGGACTCATGGGCGGCGCTCGATGGGGTGGCCACCTGGACGCCTATGAGAGACCTCCACTGTCCCGTATGCTACATGCTCCTATCGCATTCGCCTTTGTTACGATAACCGCCGCCGCTTGCATGCCTTGGTGGCTATATTGACACTAAAAAAAAAATCAAAATAAGGCAGTTTGGTCGGATTCCGGTGGAATATGAACCGCAAGAATGTTGACAGAAAGTTTATAGGAATATTATGCTTATAAATTATTATCACTGCAAGACTAGCCCTACTGTTCAAGAGTGTCGCCTTTAAGTCAAATGAAAGAAATAACATTCCTTGTAATTCTGTGTCGCAAAAAAAAATTGTCAACGCACTCCCACAAAAACTGACGTCAAGCTCTAACGCCAAAGTAACGGTTATCAGAAGGGGAGGAGGAAAGCACTGCCACAGATATACTATACCAAAAGAACACTAGTGCTAAGAAGGACCGCACTCACATATCGTCGATTCAGGGAGTCTTTTAGGCCGGGAAAGGATTTCCTTCACATTAGCCACAAAATGTGTGCCCGCGAAAGTTGCACCAAAGAAGATATCCCGAGATAGTTTTGTTTGATAGCAATCACACAGACATCCGAGATGAGCCAGATATGTTCACAGGAAATCGTACCTAAACAGAAGCTCAGTGACCGCTGCGATAACACGATGTACTCACGGAAGATAACACCTATTTTCAGAACACGGAAACCTCCTTTAGCTGAGATAAAATTTGTTTCCATGCCTCCCAAACAACAGCACCAGCTGGCCCCCGTCCCTTGAAAAAAAAAGATAATGAACAAAAACGTTCTGAGAGATTCTATTTAAACACTATTTTGCTGTTTTCAGCTTCAGCAGTTTAAGCAGGTTGAAAGAATGCAAGCAAAAAAAAAGGGGGGGGGGCGGGGAACTGAGTAGAAGGGTTCTTCGCCTTCTAGAAATAAGCATGCTGAATCCAAACATCGTCAATGTAACATGCAGCCATGCTTTCAGGCTAGCTTACTACCCATTTTAGGCGCCCGGACAAGTGCATAATCAACACAAGACAGTAAGGACTGGAAAGACGCTTAACAAGGACACGAAAAGCGGCAAAGGCGGGTTTTAGGGCAAAATGCACATCTCATTTGTGTGATGGCGGAACAAAACGTCGACCAGCAAAAGCAATACTTTGGATCAAGAACCTTTTAGCCAAGCCTTTCACACCCGCAAAGCGGAGCATAATGTCAGCGGAAAGTTTGTACCCGGGTTGAAAAAACGATGGATTCCCTGCGGCACCGGAGATCGAATCCAACGCCTCGAACATGCGTGGCGGATGTTTGAAAGCCTAGGGCATTGCTACAGGAAGTATAGGAAATATTAGCACGCGCGCTATCTTTACTATCGCGGCCTTGCCTTTTTTGCGCCAATTAAGTTGCCTGAAATCAGCAACCAACTAGCCCAATTAACAGCGTCGCCCTTAATACCGTGTGGTTGAGTGAATATGGTAAAAAAAAACCGTGCTCGAAGTGTTGAATACTCCATTTGGATGGAACAACAACCTCACACCTATGGCGTAGAAGCCAAGAGTAACATATTTCTCCAGCAGGTAAAGCACGTGAACGTGACGGGATGCGATAACAGGAAGCCCAAGGGCGCTAACTGATATCCCTGTGAGGCGTACGTGCGCTCGCCTACCGATAACGAGTAGCGAGGGGCTGATTTATCTCTCATATCTAACGTTCATTCGTCATGCACTCGAATGCTCCGATAAGGCTTTCCTGTTGGCCGCCACAATTGCAGCAAAAACACCGTGCCAGAAACCGACGGCTGGCGTGGCTAACAGCGTCATTACCGAAGGATAAACAAACCACGCGATCACTAGGCATTCTAGCATCAATGAGAGGCATACAACGCTATCGCGTATTTATTTATTCATTTATTTCGAAGATATTGCCAGGCCTTAGGCAGGAGTGAGAAATAAGATAGAAACAAACATAACACAGCATAAAAAGTACTGCAAAACATTTTTAGCACAATTTTCGCATAAAAAATCTATTGATATTGCAAGGGTATACGTTATCCGGTTTTTCCACCTTTGTAGCCCAGATGCAAAAAAGAGCTTTTACATGCCTAAACAGAAAGAAGGGTGAAAATAGCGTGAAAGGAGAAGCAGCCAGAGAGCCACTCCGCTTGCGTATGCTGTGTGCATAAGTGCGCAAGAGCGCAGACACATTAAATTATGCGTGAACATGTCATTGAGCAACACCGCAGCTTTGTTTATGGGCAGCACACCGTGGGAGGCCTTTCTGCACCGACCGCAACGGCAGCGTGAGGGACCTGTTGTGCAGAAAAACCGGTGTCGGTGTAACCGGAGAGTTCACTGACGATCTCCTCGTCGAGAGTATACATGCAAGCATGAAACGCACTGCTAGAAGGCTGATAGATACTAAAAGCCATTACCGAGTCCTGGGGAGCGTCCCGCATCAGCTGCTTTTCTTTACGAATTTTTCCTTGGTGTCATTAGAACATGTAAGTGTATAAACAGTTTTGTCGTTTATAAACGAACCTGATAGTGATACCAGCCCCAAAGCGCTTCCGGTATGAAATACGCGGTAACCGCCGCGGTGGCTCAGTGGTTAGGGCGCTCGACTACTGAGCCCAGTTCCCAGGTTCGAACCCGACCGCGGCGGCCGCGTTTCGATGGAGGCGAAGCGCAGCAGGCGCCCGTGTGCTGTGCGATGTCATTGCACGTCAAAAGATCCCTAGGTGGTCGAAATTATTCCGGAGACCTCCACTACGGCACCTCTCTCTCTCTTTCACTCCCTCCTTTATATGTTCCTATAACAGCGCAGTTATGTTGTCCATCGTGATGTGAGACAATTACTTCGCCATTTCCTTTCCTTGAAAGCCAATTGCATTTTCATTAATGGCGCAGCACTTGAAAAAGGTTTGCGCCGGTGCAGACGACGCCTGTCTCGCTGATCTTGACACGCCTGCGCGGCAAGAGAAGCATTCGCCGCAGTGTTTTATAATAAAGGCGCCGCGTTTCAGGTGACGCACCAGCTTTCGATGCCTCTCTTTATTTCCCTGGTGTAAATGCTTCCTCTGAAAAAGCGCCCTCCTCAAGCTAGAAGTGCTCAGGGGCTAGATCTCAGTGGTGCCGGAACTAAACAAACATATTGGCAAAATTGTGCATGCCGCAAGTTAATCTGCGGCGGAAAGAAAACTGGGGCATATCAGAGCGGAATCGAAACCCTCAGCATTGAATTTGGAGTCAGGTGCGCTACCGCTTCGCGACACAGGCACTTTTTTGTCTTTATTGCCTGTTTTGACAGTTTACAACAGATCACAAAGATGTTCTGGGCTGCACCCTCAAACATCATGAGCGGACATGCGTTTCACTCACGTGAGAAAATCAAAACTGTTTCAAAGACCACAACTCTCCCATCAACTCGGTAACTTCATCTCCAAAACATAGTTCCTTGTACACTTCACGCAGCTTAAATATGCTTTCTTTGAAGTAATCTTGTACAGACCGCGCATCTACATCGCAGTGCCGTACAGCCATCATGCTTCGCCAAATGCTGTGCAGGCCAAGAAGGAAAGTTACATCGTATTTATAAAGATCCGGCTCACCGTCCAGGAATCGTATCCCATACGGCGTCAAGGGTAAGTTTTTCTTTATTGTACGCTAGAGCAAGTCCCAAAAGAGCAGGGCATCCCGGCAATCAATAAATACCTGTTCTATTGACTCTGGTTTGTCACACAACAAGCAGTCAGCACCCCAAGGTAAAAACAATCCCTTCTCCTCCATCCATGTTTTAACCGGCAACGGGCCAGTGTGCAACTTGAAGAAAAACGTCTTCTCACCTGCTGGCACCACCATTTTCTTTACTCTTTTTAAAACATTTCCTCCTTGACCTCCACTATACAGAGGTAGATATACTGGCTCAGGGAAGACACAGTCAACCAAATCTTCTAGGAATTTCTTACGAGTGACATTTGAAAGGTATTCCAAACAGAACCGATTATTTAGAAAGCGGAAAGCAAAGATCAGTTCTTTCAAAAATCTACTTGCACTGCATCGCATCCCGTCTACAATGGAAATAACATAGTTTTACAAAGCCGGAGAAAGCCTCACATGATTAAAAGTCCGCAGGAAAGGGTAGCGTTGATCTCGAAGAAACATAAATCTTGACACCACCTGCCTCAGGTAGAAGTGTGGAAAGGAAAGACCCCCTTTTCTCAAACGCAGAAATAAATGATCACTTAAACAAGAACTTGGAAGACGCGACGGAACTTTTCAATGCTAAGTCGAGAGCACGAAAGGACCTGCAAAAAAAAAAGCACACTTTTGAAACCAGGTATACACTACCTAAGTTTGCGCGCGCGGAAATAGACAGTTTCTTTCCCGGCCATTTCTGTGTACGCGCGGACAGTTCTTGAATGTTCTCCTTCCAAAAGTAATCGTTATCTCGATGCTTGTCAAGAGGAACACCTAGGAATTTGGAAGAGACATGTGACCATTTTACACTTACAAGAAACAAAGGCACTGATGTCCAGTTCCCTTGTCAAAGACTCGCACATTTGTCCAGTAGCGGTGACAATGGGCAGCCTTGCCGCACGGATGCTCTCACGGCAATTCTCTCTGTGAGCTCTCGGTTAACAACCAGATTCGTGGTACAGTTTCTTTAAGCCGTTTTAACCGCTTTTAAAGTAACTTCCCCAACACAGACATGCTCGCGGAATTTAAAAAGAATGTCATGACATACACGGTGAAAGGCCTTCTCTAAATCAATCTGCAACATTCCGACTCGCCTAAAGCCAGCATCACAGCATTCCAGTAAACTCCAAGTGACATGAACATTTGTGAAGATGGTCCCCCCCTCACCCCCCCGACAATTCCAC
This sequence comes from Amblyomma americanum, assembly GCA_030143305.2. Lineage (NCBI taxonomy): Eukaryota > Metazoa > Arthropoda > Arachnida > Ixodida > Ixodidae > Amblyomma > Amblyomma americanum. Next base: position 94,355 of record JARKHS020011002.1, on the reverse strand, counting down.
AGGCACGGTAGGGGGCAACCAAGGTATCCATAATTGACTGCAATCGTGTGGCTAATACTTTAGCCACATGTTTAACCACACAAGAGCCTGTACATCCGCCGATTTGGAAGCGAACAAATCACGGTGATATCGATTGAAAGCCACCCTTATCACCTTCGGATCATCCGACAGAGCACCTTTGTTTTCAATTTCTACGATATCTTTCATTCTGGCGTATCTTTTTGCTGTCGTCAAATTCCGCCTACTGGGCATAGCATCTGCCAGCAAGCGATCCATTCGTGCACAAATTGCAGCTCCCTGAAACCTTGTCACATCGATAGCCTCAAGCTTGGCTTTAACTTCGCTGATAAGATCAGTGTATAGTCCCGGAGCTCTATTCTCCTCTATAATTAATTCTTTCAACATCTGTTTTAGGTTCTTTTGTTCAGATTTATCAGCATGTTTGATTTTTACGGACCTTTCGATAGCCCTCATTTTGACATCAACTTTAAATTGCTCACACTGTTATGCCCAACTTTTCTCATAACTCAACCAAACTTTTTCTAACACGTTCTTTGTTTCTCAAAAAAAAAAAACGTATCATCCTTTAATAATTTTGCATTGAGCTTTAACAAGTCGCAGCTGAATTTCACTTGAGGTGTCAGGTTCTTTCCCATGGTGAATACGACACAACAGTGATCGCTAAATGTAACCGGTTCGAAGATGTAGTTATTGCAAATCGCCGCTAGCTCGAGGGAAACGTAAGCTCTAGCTACCCTAGCGTGACGACGCCCTTGGAAATGCGTATAATGACGTCTCATTCCTGCCTTTGCAAACTGGGCTACGTCTTGAAGTGAATCCTTTTCAATGTTTTCTTTTAAGAAAACAACACTTTCGCTTTCGGTAACCGCCGAGCCAGATCGGTCATCTGCACTGGGAACACAAATGAAATCCCCCCCCCCCCCAAAAAAAAGAAAAAAATGACAAGTCTATTGCATTCAATGTACGCACACAGTTCCTCGAAGAACAAAAGACGTTCACGCGGTTTTGTAGGAGCATACACACAGATAACTCTCAAATTTTCCTCCCTGTACAACAGATCACGGAGCACAAACCTTCCCCTCGTGCAACACACCACTGCTTGTTCCTCGATACCAAGACAGTCCTTCATCAACAGAACACAGCCCAATGATGTCCCCACCGCATGACTAGCACGTACAGTACGTTATAACGCGACTTCAACTGCGCAACCATAGCGTCGGTCACTCTTCTCACTCTCTATCTTTGTTTCTTTTACTGCAAGAATATCAAGGTCTTTCTCATACAACAGATGCCTTAGCTGACATTGTTTACACCTAGCTGCTAGTCCAGCCATGTTTAACGTGCCGCATTTTAAATTTGACGCCACACAGGCACATTCGTTCGGCTTGGTGAAAGCATAGATTTATATGTTTGTCGTGTGGTTTTTCAAATAATGATTGTCATTGAGGAAGTGTAAACCATACCTGCGTAGACAAAGGGAACAACTGTCGCGTCATGCCTTTGAACGTGGAGCTGAAGTGTCCAGCCGAATTCTGCTTCTGCTTGTGGAGTGCCATAGTTAGCGCAAGTTTGTTTATTAACTTCCATTATAGCCGTTAGTGCAGATAAGTTAAAATAAGCAAGGTTGAAGACAAGAAGTTTTAGTTGGGAAGGAGTGTGGGAAAAGGTCATCTGATTACCGCTCTTCAACTACCACGTGCACTTATGAATTTTTCCGATATTTGAAATGAAAAGAATCTAGAAGTGATCACAGAACTATTTCTTTTTTAAAAAAAACTCACAGACTGCGAAGCCCGAATGAAGGGCACACAGGCTGTTAGGGAAGTGTTAATATCACTGCAATGTGAACCACGGAAAAAGTCGGCAATCGGCGGAAAGCAATACTTGGACCAGAGAAAAGTCTCAGCACTTGGTGAGATAGGCAGGGCTATATTACAGTGACAAAAAAAAGTAGTTTGCAAATCAGGCATGTTGTTGCGTCGCCATGGTCCCTTTTTTTTTTACTGCGTTAGCAGTATAGTACGTTTTTCGGCAAAACCCCGCTGTGTGCGGGTGTGAAGTCGCACCTCCCCTCAAGAACTGAAGGCGGGTTCACACTGGCGAGTGGCCCTGCAGTGGCCTCCGATTGACACTCTCCTCCACAAATACAGGTAGACATATTATCGCCTCTCTAAAGCTTCAACCAAGAGGTCTACCCCCAACAACGCCCACGCCATCCCAACACATATCAGGGACAGACTCACAGTTCACCCTCTGCCCAAAAACGTACACCCAGTTCACAACCAGACCAGACGCGAAGCTCGTGCCAATGGTTTACACAAATCTCATGCAAACGACCAAGACGTGGTCTACGTGGACGCGGCAGAGTAAACCCACAATTCTGCCTACGCCATCACTGTAGCATCGCATGACTTCAAACACATAGCCTCGTGCTCGATTAAGGCAACAACCTCACTTGAATCCGAAGAAGCAGCCATAGCGTTGCCATTTCCTCCTCCACTGCCATACTCATTCTGAGTGACTCTAAAACAACAATCACGAATTTTGCACGGGGACAGAGTCATTCTACCACCTGAAAAATTCTCAATTCTTGCTCCACAAAACCCCGACCAGTTCAAATTGTTTGGGTGCCAGCCCACGCAGGCAACCCGGGCAACGAGGTGGCCCACTCTCTTGCTCGAGCGTACGTCAACCAAGCAGGGTACACCGTAGACCGGGGTAGCGCTAGGGACCGGCTCGTCACCTATCATGAAATAACCCTCCATTACAGGGCTCAAAAATTCGTATATCCCCCTCCACACTTCTCCCTCTTGTAAGAACAACAAACTACCTGGAGACAGCTCCAGGCTCGCACATTCCCTTCACCGGCTTTGTTAGCCCTTATCCATTCAGGCCAGTACAGACCCGAATGTTCTCTTTGTGGGGCTCCGAGAGCCAACTTTGACCACATTTGAAATCTCTGCCGAGAATTACAACCACCATCTCGCTGGAACCCCACGGACAAAGAGGGTTGGGAGATCGCGGTCTCCAGCTCCGAACCAGCCTCACAAAGGCGGCTGGTAGAGAAGGCTGGAGAAGTCGCCGCTCGTCATGGACTGTTGGCCACCACCCGAGATCAAGAGCCAGACCAACCCTAGGCAGTAACTCATCCATAAGGCTCGTCAATAAAGTTTTCACCTACCTACCTGACCTCTTCTCATCGAAGCTCCCGCTGCAACGGAACAAAACACGACAAAGAAATCAAATTCAAAAATACAGTCGGAGAGGGTCATTGCAAAAGAGAAAATTAAAAAAAATGAATGTTAAAACGATTCTGCGAACGCAGACGTTTCGCATGACATCGTTTGAGCGCTCAACGAGTTTCTTTTTTGTCCCAGCACAGCTTATTTTAAGATTGCAATTGCGCTGCGACTACTGTTAGTAAGCGTAGTTAAGTACTGATGTAGGAATGCCTATGCACGTTGTGCTTGAAGTAATTTAATGTATTAGTTTAGTGCACGTTCATAGCCTGCCACTCTTCAAATGTGCGTTCAAGCTAACTTGGAACACTGGACTGTGGACAGCGCCAACACTGGCATCTCTAAATATGGGGTGAGCGCAGCAATCTCGCTGCAGCAGTCAGGAAATATTTTTTTTTCTGAAGAACATAGATTTTCTGGCAGCTGCTCTGCCAACAATTTCCTTTAAACTTTTTTCTCTCTTCTCAGCTTTTTTTGTGTTTTAAAACATATTGTCTGTTTTAATGTGCAAAAACTGTGTGTGATTTCTCTTTCGTTCTCTTTATCTACCGGACAATATTTTCCGGCTAACTGATATTGGTGTAAAACTTTGTTTTCTTTTTATTTAAATGCGCATCACGGTTTGCGTAAAACATCTAAGAACACATTCGAGGTATGAATCCCTGAAGTGCCTTTTTTAAAGCGGGAACATTTCGTGCCATAGAAGTGCTGGTTCTTGCAGCCTTCTGATTGGTGCCGCTCCCAAATATCCAGAACTCTTGGGGGGTCTCCTGGAAAGAAAATACAGGTTTATGATTAGCGTGCAAAAATATCAAAACGATTTTAAAAAGATAACAGCACATATATTATAACACTGCCTAGTATATGCAGAGCACGTCACAGCTCCTTATGCAATCAGAATAGCAGTGACTTATAAAAAACTCCAAGAGTCTGCGATTCTTGGAAGGACAATATTCTGTAGCTTCCATTAAGCGTTTTATCTAGGTTTTTACGCAGTGTGGTTATAGAAACAGTACTGTAAAGTCGACAACTCATTGTGTAATTGCCCTCGGCTCTTTGAATAAAGCATGGTTCTACTACCACTAGTATGACCTATCAGCCGCTATCTGAGGCATCAAGGTTGTGTCTGAAACGGCGACATTTAATAAACCTGCGTACCACAACCAACCAGAAGAATACCATCTCGCTAATTGGAGTACTGCAGGTTCATTGTTAGCGCGATTTGTGTGCACTTGCCAAGGAGCATATATATGTGCGGGCACAGTGAAGTGACCCTTGCAAATACACGCCACTGCCGGTAGGTCACATGCCTGTAGGTGTTCTAAATATCAGAGCCGCATAATCGAGTGCATTCGTGTATACGGCTTAAATTCTCCGTAAAACAAAAGGACGACTACGACAAGCGTGGGTACGTGCAGTCATCCATTAACCACCGCCCAGAATTCAGTCGGGCAAGATCGGCCATTGCAACCAACAGAATAGCAGCGCCAGCAGAGAACAAGGCAGTCGCAAATCGAAGCATAACACGTTACACGCACCAAGCAATAAAAATGTGATCAGCTTACCTAATTTTTCAAACAGCGCGACCGATAGAATTAGCAGTGGTCACATGTGCACTACGAGGGCAACCATCTTGGGGAATGCAGGACCGCAGCAAAAGAACGTAACACAAAACACATAATAGATATTTATCCTTGAAAAAAATGCCTGTAAACATGTTTTTACTTTTCAAATATCGAAACTGACGTATAATGAGTCACATACATTTTAGAAACGATTATTTCTATAGAGGACGGCCAAAGTACCGGCGGCACTTCCAGATGAACAGAAAATGAGCGTGAACAGGTTCGTGTCAAGGGTCTTCAACAGATATTTTCAGGACGACAATAAAAATTTGCTCTAAATATACGTGTAATTTTACACACATTTCTTGCCGTGCTGATAGCGGAAGATTTCCGGCAAGCAAGGAATTAGCCTTGGTTCGTGATCCAGTGCAGTCGAAAGCAAGTCTGTCTAGAGCGTTGGAAAAGCCTGCTTTTGGACGCATGCATGAAGTCTACTGCGAAGACAAGATAACCTCTGGTCCTTAAATGTAACGGAGTGGATCCCAAGAGAAGGCAAGCGTAGCAGGGGGCGACAGAAGGTTATGTGGCCGGATGAGATGAAGAAGTTTGCGGGGATACGGTGGCCGCAGCTGGCAACGGAAGCGTTTAATTGGAGAGACACGGGAGAAGCCTTTGTTCTGCAGTGGGCGTACTCAGGCTGCTGCTGCTGCTTCTGTTGCTTTTGCTGCTGCTGCTGCTGATGATGATGATGACACTTAACTCTTTCACTTTGAAACCAATACCATCGGTCCATACCTGTATAGTGAGCCTCGAAGAAATTCACGTACGTGTTCGCGGTAAGTTTCTAATAAGTTTACTCAGTCAGTTCAGGTGTCCAGGTTCAGCAAGAATTTTCCGAGATGTGTTATCGCGGCTTTGGTTCCACGGCCTCCCGTGCCCTCACCGGCGATCGTTCACGATCGCGGCTGCCGACCGGCGCGACGATAAAGCATCAGGCAGCGTCATTATTATGGCGACTGATGCTCAGAAGCAGGCAGTCTCAAACCAGGCGTTATCAGTGGATGACGAGCGTCCAGCCAAATGCTTGTCTTGCGAGCTCTCTAGGCCGGCGTACTGACGGCTGTATTTCATTCACATCGTGCTTCACGAACATTGCCGCGTCAACATGAAAATATAGGCAACCTGCAATATCTAAAGGGCATCGCAATTGTTTAAGTACGATATTTTTCCAATCCCGATATACGAATGGCTGATTAATAACGAATCATTCTGCGATAACTCATAAGGCAGTGCCCTATTCTTTGAATCTAGGTCAGGGTGTCTTAGAACGTGCAGCTACAAACTAGAATTTAGCCAGGAAGATGGCACAAATGCTGTGTGTGGTAAATCTGTAGGAACATTTGAACCCTTCATACTCGAATGTGTTGCTATCCATCCGGATGTCGATGCAGGTACAGTCGCTCTTCCTGAGGCCCAAGGGTTTAGAGATAATAATGGTCATGTCAATAAATCATCGGTGCAAATTAGCAAAAATCGATTGGAAGATTGGTAGCTCAAAAGCAGAGAGGTGACATTGGGTTAGAATTGTAGGACTGAACTTATATTTGCAGAAATGGCGAATTTTCAGAACCAATTTATAAAGAAATTAAATAAAAATGAAGAAAACAAAGCCGAGCGTGGTGTCAAATGCCACCAACTCGTTACAAAGGGGACGCTCCTATCAGCCGTCCATCCGTCTGTGCGCGTCCAAAAACTGCTGCCGTCAGCCGCTGGCCCCCGCCGCGGTGGCTCAGTGGTTAGGGCGCTCGACTACTGATCCGGAGTTCCCGGGTTCGAACCCGACCGCGGCGGCTGCGTTTTTATGGAGGAAAAACGCTAAGGAGCCCGTGTACTGTGCGATGTCAGTGCACGTTAAAGATCCCCAGGTGGTCGAAATTATTCCGGAGCCCTCCACTACGGCACCTCATTGTTCCTTTCTTCTTTCACTCCCTCCTTATCCCTTCCCTTACGGCGCGGTTCAGGTGTCCAAAGATATATGAGACAGATACTGCGCCATTTCCTTTCCCCAAAAGCCAATTATTATTATTAGCCGCTGGAGTCGTGATATACACCCAACCACATTCCGAACGATGAAAGGCCACTGCTTGGCCGATTACATTCATTGTCAAGGTGCAATCAACGAAACCCATTTATCTGTCGCCTTCCACATGTCGCTTAAGTCGACAGGACGTGGAAACCCATGCTATTGAAAGTGCAGTCACGTAGCACGGAAAGAGCCCCGCGGGTGCGCTTAAAGAATGCTTGCACTACTCACTAGGTTGTGCGTTACAACGCTGCAATTGGCGTGGCAGATTTTAGAGCAGGTTGCCTATACGAGTAGTAAATGTATTTTTCTGAACACAAAAAAAAATTCATTCATGAAAAGGGAGCATAATAATAATTGGTTTTTGGTGAAAGTAAATGGCGCAGTATCTGTCCCATATATCGTTGGACACCTGAACCGCGCCGTAAGGGAAGGGATAAAGGAGGTACTGAGAGAAGAAAGGGAAAAAAAAGGTGCCATAGTGGAGAGCTTCGGAATAATTTCGACCACTTGGGGATCTTTACCGTGCACTGACATCGCACAGCACACGGGCGCATTAGCGTTTCGCATTCATAAAAACGCAGCCGCCGCGGTCGGGTTCGAACCCGGGAACTCCGGATCAGTTGCCGAGCGCTCTAACCACTGAGCACGGCGGGTATGAAAATGGAGCGCGAATTCATTTCTCGCAGCTGCATTGAGAGAGACTGAGGAACCCCTTGTGTCGCTTGGCCCAGCGAAGATCCACCGCTTGCTTTCAGTAGATCCGAACAGAGCATGAAAACAGCCACAGAGGCCAATGCTAACCGACTCAATTTTGTGGCCGCTTCGGTGAAAGGAAATAAACATTGAAAAGTGTGATTACGGCTGCGAGCGGACTACAAGTGAGTGCTGTTTTTTAACTGTTCCGGCGAATCTCACTGTGCATTCTACATTTTTCCAACGCTCGTATCAAAATTGGTACATAACCGTTTGTCGCACAGCGTTCCGGGTGGCGTCATAAGATTTCTCGTTGCGTATAGGTTACATATGTTAGTCTAGTTCGAGGCTAGCTTGTGGCAGGGATTCGAACCAACGACATATGCGCCTTCAATTCCATGCCTCCCCAGACCCTTTACCGCTTTCCGTAAGGCACGATTGAGGTTTCCACCGAGATGTAAGACAATTACTACAATATTTACTTTCCTGAAAAAACAATTTTCAAATAAATATTTTGGTGCAACCCATCGTCATACAGCATTCCGGGTGGTGTCATACGCGCGTGTGTGCGGGTCGTCATAGAGTATGCTGGGTGGTGTTCTAGGCAAGTGTGTTTGCGTGGTGTCATACATCGTCGCTGGATTTCACTGCGGCGAGCTTTGTGTGGGCTCGTGGAATGAACAGTGAAACCATCAACGTCTCCAACTTCGGCATCGGTTCCACCGAAATTGAAACGTGGTCGTCAGAGCAAATACGCAAATGCCGTAGATGCACGGCAGCGTTTGCAATGCTTTCAGCATTTCCACACGTGTGCAGTCTAAAATGTCTGAAGAATTTTAGAACGAAACCCGCCGTGGTGGCTCAGTGGTTAGGGCGCTCGGCTACTGATCCGGAGTTCCCGGGTTCGAACCCGACCGCGGCTGCTGCGTTTTGATGGAGGCAAAACGCTATGGCGCCCGTGTGCTGTGCGATGTCAGTGCATGTTAAAGATCCCCAGGTGGTCGAAATTATTCCGGAGCCCTCCACTACGGCACCTCTTTATTCCTTTCTTCTTTCACTCCCTCCTTTATCCCTTCCATTACGGCGCGGTTCAGGTGTCCAAAGATATATGAGACTGATACTGCGCCACTTCCTTTCCCCCAAAACCAATTATTATTATTAAAGCCCTACTGCTCCCATTTTCAAGGCCAAGTCGGTATGCAAAGTGACCTTGGGAGGCAGCGGAGTGCAAAATAAAAATCTTAAAATAAAAAGCAAGGAAGTAAATATAAAATAGAATGGAATAAAATAACGAACTAAAAAGAAAGCAAAAATAAGAAAGTGTAAAAACAAAAACAGCGTAAAAATATAAACTAAAACTAAAGAAACCCGCCGCGGTGGCTCAGTGGTTAGGGCGCTCGACTACTGATCCGGAGTTCCCGGGTTCGAACCCGACCGCGGCGGCTGCGTTTTGATGGAGGCAAAACGCTAAGGCGCCCGTGTGCTGTGCGATGTCAGTGCACGTTAAAGATCCCCAGGTGGTCGAAATTATTCCGGAGACCTCCACTACGGCACCTCTTCCTTTCTTCTTTCACTCCCTCCTTTATCCCTTCCCTTACGGCGCGGTACAGGTGTCCAAAGATATATGAGACAGATACTGTGCCATTCCCTTTCCCCCAAAAACCAATTATTATTAAAACTAAAGAATAAAAGCAAGGGTGCAACAAAAAAAAAACAGCAGATGCAAACGCACCGAATTGCAGAAATAAAAGTGTAACGGATTGCAGAAGGAAATCTAGAAAGAAACGTTTAACGAATTCCAGAAAAGAGCTTTCAATTTGCATTATGGTTCGGCAGTGAGTGCCACAAACTTGTATCCTTTTTTAAATAATGATTCATAACGCCAATGATAGGCTGTTGTTGTTTGTAGTGCGTTCAGTAAGAATAATACATTTTAATAGTTGCCCGAGTATTTTAAAAGATGATAGTTAAAAACTCTGTAGAAACGACTAATTAAGCAGACATTCGCTACTTATTAGCACGGGAAAAGCGAAGTGTAAGCCTCGAGCCTGCTATGGTTCGCAGAACACGCTGTGCACCTGGGACGAACGCCCGCATGCGGGCGGCTCTAGGAAGTGAAGCGTTTTATCGATGGTCGATAACGCGGGCAGCATTCGACAGCGTGCACATTGTATTCCCGTGTGAGGCAACACGGATGGGGTTCCAGCGTCCGGTGCTAGAGGTGTGGTCAAAGTCGAGCAGTGACCGATTACCTAGAAAAGTCATCCATCTTAGCCTTGGAGAGGAAGAAGGCATAGGACGGACGCCTGCGCGCTTGTGTTTCTTCGTCGAATTTCCGGTCGAATTCATATCGCCTAGCTGAACTTTCACTCTCACTATGACTCATAACTATGAATGAATAAAACACTAAAATTTTTGAAGTTTGGGCAAACGAGTTGCCAGGTATTTTTTTAAATATTTCACAACCTGATAACAGCTCCACAGTATTCATGCCATATGTGTCTCCAACTATCTTAACTGGTACCTGCCGTCACCTATCATCAAATTATTGTCCCTATTGCGAACTCTCTCCAACTGCTCTTCACTGCCAACCTTCTGTGATTTATGTCTCAGGCAGAATCGTGTCAACTTGGGCTGCAGGGCTTTCAGTATGCATGACTTGCCAAGAGAAGGCAAGCGTAGCAGGCGGCGGCAGAAGGTTAGGTGGGTGGTTGAGATTAGGAAGTGTGCAGGCACAGGGTGGACACAGCTGGCAAAGGACAGGGTTAATTGAAGAAACATGGTAGAGGTCTTTCCCTGCAGTGGGTGTAGTCAGGCTGATGATGATGATGATGATGATGACTTGCTAATTAGGTGCAGAAATTAAAGAAACATAGCAGATGGACCGCAGTGTTCTTCTTCACCTACAACTCCTTCCTCTTGTTAATCATCCTATTTTCAAAGGTGACCTTCATAACATAGATAATCTGTGCTCCTACATCCTAAGCCAGGCCGTAACTGTAAACTGTAAAGTCGGCAAAACTGGGCCACGGTTCGCTGCAGTGATCCGACAACGAAATCCGGCCAGTGCCGAAATTTGGTGGTTCAGCGTTCGGCACACGCTCCACAGATAAGAGCACTGTGCCTACAACGAATGTTTTGCCATAAAGTTTGAAGGCGTCAGTGTAGCTCTATTTTCCTTTAAGAAGGTTCACCAGTGTGGTCGCTCTTAAAGATTATATGCGCACTTCCAGAAGCTCTAGCGCACCTAGATCTAGTCCTGCTTTAATGAAGTCTGCGGCGAATTTCTCTTCATTTCCAGAGAGAAGAAATGTGTAAATTTTTTAAACCCTCTTTTTCCTGGTTATTGATTTGTAATTTTTGCTCCATGCAAAGCCAGTATTTTTAGGCTGGCAGGTTTTTATAATTTCGACATATTCTACTTAAAACTCTTTGTCTGTATCAATTGCCGTGCTGGTTCATGCTCGCACTACGACTCTCTTGTTCAGCTGCGTTCTAGAGCCCGGAGCTGCTTCTTCTGCGCATGCGCCAAAACAAAAAATCCAAGCCGCACTGCCTGGGTAATAAATAGGCTCGTTGTGAAGACGCTGCCCTCAAGAAGACTAAGAGAAGTGCGCGGCCATTTCTTCATTTATTTATTTTTATACCTTCAGGTTGTACCTTCAGGGCCCGTGGGCCCTGAAGGTATTAAAAGGGGAGAGGGAATACAGAAAAATGCAATAAAAACAGCAACAACAAAAAGAGAAACAAAGAAAAGTACAAAACGTAAAAAAGGCGCAAAACACGCAGGAAAAAGAATGAGCTTCAAAAATGCAGCGGGGACACGTCAAAAACAATGTTCAGGCACTAAAGGACAAAAATTAGACGATAACAAGTATAAACACAATCGGATAAAATGAAATGGTTTACTAAATGCGTTATTATTTGCAATAAAAGCGATGCCATGGGGAAGGTTATTCCAGCTGACACTAGTGCTAGGTATGAATCAGTGATGAAGACATTTTGTGTGACAAGCAGAAGTCCACACTTTACGGCGGTGATCAATGCGTGCTGATATGTAAGGTGGCCTTCTTAGTAATTTTTCTTTCAGATAGCTGTTGCGGTAAATTTTATTTACATTCCATAATTGAGCTAAAAGAAGAAGATGATGAGATAGAAGTGGGAGGGACAAACTCGATTTCATTGCAGTTACGTTACTTGTTCGTTGATAGTTTGAAAGTATAAAACGGGAAGACGCGATTCTGCACAGCTTCCAATTTGGAACCGAGTAAATGATTGCCAGGGCTCCGTACAGATGCAGAAGAAATTGGCAGAGGCTTTGCTCGGCTATGCCAGGATATACATAGCGAAAGCTAAGGCATAGCTTGGTTAGCCTTGGTTAATCTTGATTGCAAGTCCAGGTTAGTCTGGTTTGTCTGGCTAGTTGTTGTCACGTGGTTCGCCACGCGGTTGGTCACGTGACCAGTCACGTGTTGTTGGTCACGTGGTGCGGTGCGCCCAAGGTGGGAATGCGAGCACCGCGAAACTGCGAGGTCGTGGCCAATGTAGCTTTCGCTGCAATATTCTATTTTCAAGCGTACCAGTGTTTTACAAAACAAGAGTTCAATGAACTTGACGAAAGGGAAATGTTTAAGAAGATACCCAAGCTTGCGGTTGGTTTTATTTATGATATAATCAACGCGAGTTTTCCAAGACAGGTTAGAAGAAACAAACACCTGGGTACTTATAACATAGCACAGTTTCAAGAGAAACATTGTTAACGTGATAAATGGAAGGTGCATTTTAAATACGAGAAATGCGCACATGCTTACAGTTACTAATGTTTAGTTAATCCTTTGCTGATGACTTTCATTTAGTAGCAGTAGTAGTAAAAGACTTTTATTCGACCAGAATTCATGCTCGGCCTATAAATTCTGTCGGAGTAGAAGGCTTTTACTAGTACGACTACTACAACTACTGCTAAATAAAAGTCATCAGCAAAGGGATTAACAGGGGAAGCGACGTCAGCCGGTAAGTCATTTATATAGATTGAGTTGAGAGCGCGGCGAAATGCTTTCGCGGTACACGTTTTTGATTAGTATCACATTTTTTGCCACATGTGCAGTGAGGCAGCTTCTCAAAGTAAAGTCATATGTTTTGAAATGAAAACAACTACCAAGTGAGGGCCAATGCACAGAACCATATGTATTCGCTTTTTGCACATTTGGGCACAACCGCGTCTTCTGGATGTGGCGCACAATATTGAAATAATGCTATATAATTTGTTTGTGGGTTTATGTTGATTAAAAAAATCATTAACCTTGAAAATAAACGTAATGCTAATGTGATGCCGATGTTATGATGAAATGTTATCTCAAAATATTATTGGAGCCCCATTTCAAGCTCTATGTCAGAGACCTTTGTCCAATGCTAGTACAGTAATGGTGTTTTGAAATTAACACACTGTTCCAATTAAATCGGTTGGAGTCTGCCTGTCATAGATTGCGCATGACACAGGAACTGACTGAGTAAACTTTATTTATTAAAAATTTACAGCTAACACATATGTGATTTTTTTTTCGTTGCTCACTATACAGGCATGAGCCGATGGTATCGGTTTGAAAGTGAGACAGTGAAATTGTATTAGTATGGCTCTATTGCGCGGCTTACTTCTCGCCTTTGTTGCTTCTTCCTACATGCAGAGTGTTGATGAAGCTTTGTGCGCGCATAACTGGCTCTCTGCAGACGTGAAATTTTAGTGAAAGTTGGATAAAATAGGCATATTTTAAACCTTTCTGGGCATTTACTTTGCTTACAAAAATCATGCCCAGAAATCTTGGACAAAAATCTTGAATGCTGTAAAATTGTAAAGTATTGTTATGGAAATATTAAAGTCAATGATTCATTCTTCCAATGTGTCACAAAATTTTCCTTTTAAAGTTTTCCATCGCTCGCACCGAGCAGTTAAGACTGCCATAGAAACCCAAAGGTGAACGCTTTTGACGATAGCAAAAACGTTAATAGCAAAAAAATGCAAGCCTACCGACGCGATATATCCAGATATATTGATTGTTGCACTGAAATATTACAATGTATGAAAAAATTACGTTCATATACGCCCTCCCGTTCAAAAGTGCTTTTGTCCAGAATTGTTGGGTATGGTTTGCTTGAACTTTTATTATTAACAAGAAAAAATAGGATATAAAAGCAAGATGTTAAAGGCTGACCTAACAATATATTACACTATAAGAAGGTGCTACACAAGCTGGAGCCGTCGCAGTTGATTACTAGTTATGGCGCTCGGCTACTGACTCGAATGACGCGGGTTCGATCCAGGGCGCACCCGTTGAATATCTCTGGAGGCGAAATGCTAGATACGCGTGTACTGTTCGCTGTCAGGTGAAGCTTAAAAGAATCCCAGATAGCCTAAAGTCCCACAGCCCACCACTACGACGCCCCTCATAATCCGAGTCGCTTTGGGACGTTTAACCCAATAAAACCAAACTAAGCTACCTGGTCTGGAATCTACCTCTGAAGTATTTGGTACCTCAAAATGAAGTGCCGTGCCGTGCACTACCGAGAAAGGAACCGGACAACAGAAGCAGCATCGATGCTGAACGCCGTCCTTTTGTAGCGATAGCTACACTACGCCAGCTCTTCGAGCCTTCAGCGTGGCACCCCTTGAGCTCCGTGGCGGCGCCGTGGTCATGTGGTTGGTCACGTGGTGCGGAGCAGCTGCTGCTGCCGGCGGCGCGGCGCGGCGGCGAACCGGGGGAGTGGAGGGGGGAAGAGTGAATTCACGTCCAGGGACGACGATAAAGAAGGAACGCCCAGCGAAACAGAGCTGCGAAAGACTTACTTAGCAATTCGACTGAGTGAGTTCCACTCGGCCAGCTGTAGTTATCGCGCCACTCCAGGTTTAACCAGAGCTAAACCACCGCCATTTTCTTTTTTCTTTTCAGTGCTTGCTGCTTGGTGTGCAGTTACTTGAATACAGCTAACTCAGCAGCAGAAGTACGTTATGAGTTGCTGTAGTCTTCGTTGTGCTTTTACGCGGACCAGTTTGGATTGTAATGTTTCACAGTTTGTAATAAGTCCTTGCTTGAGCGGGTTCTGTATATTAATAAAAAATTAATAATTTATCAATAAGTTATTAAATGGCGGTGAATTTAGCCTTAACTTCAGGTCACAAAGGATACATGTTTAAATGTTGGCATAACACGATGTCAATCTTTTGAATGAGAAAAAAAATAACTTGCCTGTTACATCAAGAAAGAGAGAGAATGAAATTTCTACACAACAGAATCAATGTGTTGTCCGTTAAACCCCGCGCACATATACAGGCGGTGGAAAATGGAATCCACCGCCCTGGTGAGCATTTGCGGTTATGTAGCAGCGCAATTTTTCGTTTGAGGTATTCGGAACTTCACGATTCTGTCGCTTAGACTTGGGTCTTTAATAATCGTAATTATAAGCCTTACTTCGCGTACAGGAGGACAAAGTCTCTCATATATCTTGCCAGATAATGCGTGTCTTGTGCTAGCTGTGGCCACTTTGTCAAGGGAAACTTCCGGATCTCCTCCGGCTACCTGACTTTCGGTCACCTCTTGCTACCTTTGCCTTCTCTTGCAATCCACCCCGTTACATTTAGGAACCATCGGTAATCTTGCCTTGGCATTACATGCTTTGCCCATGCACATTTGTTCTTCTTGATTTAAACTAGGATATCATTAACTCACCATTGTTCCTCTGACCAACTCTGCCCGCTTCCTACCTCATAACCTTACAACTCTCATTTTCCTGTTCATGGCTTGCTGCTGTGTCCTGTATTTATGTTAATCCTTTTTCGTTAGCCTCCACTTTTCTGCCTCGATCGTGAGTACCCGTGAGATAAATCTGTTACATACTTTTCTTTTGAGGGATGCCAGGATAACATCACACATAATCTCACTTTACCTTCCAAATGCACTCCATGCGATTTATTTCCTTGTTAATTATTTCTCGTCGTTCGGAGCTGAATACACTGCCTGCCCTAAAACGATTTGCTTGCCATTTTCAACGCTTCTCGGCCTATCGCAAACCGTTTTCCTTTTTCGAGACTGTAGAATATGTCTTTAATTTTCTGCATAGTGATTTTAGACTGGCCGTTATGATTTGCCTGTCTAGGTCTTAATAATAATATTAATAACAGGTTTTTGGGGAAAGGAAATGGCGCAGTATCTGTCTCATATATCGTTGGACACCTGAATCGCGCCGTAAGGGAAGGGATAAAGGAGGGAGTGAAAGAAGAAAGGAAGATGGGGGTGCCGTAGTGGAGGGCTCCGGAATAATTTCGACCACCTGGGGATCTTTAACGTGCACTGGCATCGCACAGCACAAGGGCGCCTTATCGTTTTTCCTCCATGAAAACGCAGCCGCCGCGGTCGGGTTCGAACCCGGCAACTCCGGATCAGTATCTTGGCCTTTATTCAAGATTTGCAATTTGAACTCGCAGTTACTTAGCAAGGAAATGTCAGCAGTGATGGTTCATTAAATCTTATTCCCAATTTTCCCCATTGAGATCTCGGAATGACTCCTATAAAGGGGCGGTAAAAAAGCAGTTTACAGGTCGTGTCTCCCTGCCTGACACCCTTCCTCATTACGGTGTACGGTAAAATTATGCATTGAAGAAAACGATGTAATTGCCTTCTAGAATGCTGCCGGAGTTTCCGTGGGAAATTTTTAAAATCTGCTGGAATACTACCTTAAGGTTACTTTTATCGTTTTTAATGGCCAGCCATTTTAACAGCGGAATGGCATTGGTATTGGTTCGTGTGTTGGTCCAGTGCTCTGGGATATATTTTAGCTTGTATTGACCGTTATTTAGACCATGTTTTCAAAGCAGCGAGGATTTTAAGGGTTTCTATGTAGTTGGCGACTTTTTAGTTGTTTTGAAGGCTGACTATTCCAACTAGGATACGATTAATAAAGTTTTACGTGATTTTAAGCAACACGGACAAGGTCTTGTTTTTACCCACGAGCTACCCCACAGGAATGCTTTGCAGTTTTTAGACATCCAGCTTGCGGTCTGTGAACGCCACACATGCCGGGAATACCTACCACGAGCAAAGAAGGAACTCTTACCTTTTAAGTCGATCTGCTCACTCAAAGATCGTGAAAAGGGGCATAGCTTCTTCATGTATGAAATCGGCCCTCAGATAATCGTGTGTGCATAAATTGCAAGCAAGTTTTGATAATCAAGTGCGCCGGCTTCTGGTAGCAGGTTACCTTGTGTCGCTTTTGACAGCTGTGTCTGAGGCCCTGATCCGGAAGCATAAAACAAGAGCGCCAAAAGAGAGGGTGACCGAATATGGAACTTACTGGCCAATGGTGAGGCCTTACCTACATAAGGGCTCCCACCAGCTCAATAGGGTGGCTAGGAGGCATAGAGTCCTTCTGGCGTGTTTCTGCGCCGAACAAGCTTTCCAAGCTGTGCTCCCGCACGTGCGTTGATGGAAGGCATGGCTGCCAAATCAGGCATGGGACAGCCTTCGTCCCTGGCACCACCGGAGTCGTGTGTGCTTTCCCACTCTCGTGTGGAAAGACGTACTACATCGGGCAAACAGGGCGCTGCATAAGTGAGGGACTCAGGGAGCATGCGCTAAATGTAAGGAACAAAGGTGCACATCTTGTGTCGCACATTATTAACTGCAGCAATTCTGCATCGCGATTCCAAGAGACGGCGATTCTGGGCAGCAGCAGAAATGAACAAGCGCGGCTGGCTCCCGAAGCATTCCATGTTAAGAAAAAAGCTGAAGGATGTGTCAGCGATACTTTCTATCGCTTTACTCAGCCGAATAGAAGTTTTTGTGCTCGCGTCGTTGCCAGTAATCTCACGTGACTGAATTTTTTTGTTCGCTCGCGCAGGTGTGGCAAAATGTATATATATGCGTTGGCTTGAGAAGAATAAAATAGTTGTTAGCGTTGCGCCAGTCTTTGCGTTTCTCCCGTGTACGTGGTTCGTCTACTGTTTTGCGCACATCGAACATCAGTCCTCACTTCTCACTGGAATCATCATCACTCCTAATTGGAATTTTATCACGTTGTTCATGAGGGGCGCAAGCGTGAAGGTAGAGCTCTAGGCAAGTTAGTACTGGATACCTCGCCAGACAGGGTGCAGGTGCACTCCGTTCATTACACTGTTGTGATAAATGTTGATTGAAGTCGTTCACGGCATGGGGCAAGGCATTAGCTGACGCCTCGCCATGCTGAAGCCAGGCTCTTTGAACAGTCAAGGAAAGATGAAAGAGAAGTCCTCAACTACTCTCCTAACATCACCCAGCTTTGTTTCTAATAAACATTGGCCGCAATACAAGCTGCCTCAATTTGTGTTTATAGAGTATCTGTTGTCTGGAATTGCAGTCTCGCTTAAGTCCGTGCAATGCGTTAGCAATGTGCAGGCTGCTCCAGCTGTTTGCTTCGACCATACGCTGCCGCAATATGCTGAGAACTTGACTGCCAATGTGCTAAACGGTCTCCTCGAAGAATATCTGTTACAGTATCCGAACCACGCAGGTTTTTTTTTCACAGATGCCTCTCAACATACCGAAAAAGCAGCAGCAGGTGTTTATTCCCATGCACTAGGTTGGTGTCATTCCGTCCGGGTCTCAGATTATGCGCCAATTTTTGGTGCTGAATTTCTCGCTGTTAGTTTGGCCCTTCAAAAAGTTTTCCGCTATATTTCTCCTATGATAATTCTTTCGGACTGCCTCTTAGTTTTGGCAGGCACTTGAAAGCTCGAGGCCTAGTCTCTTGTACCGATACCTAATTTTCTTTGCGCCCCTTCATGCGCAAGAAGTGCGTTTCCAATGGATTGCAGGGTACTGTGGCATTACTTCGAATTAAATGGCAGATTTATTAGTGAAATCGGTTATCAATGGGTCTGTTGCCCGCGTTGTTCCAAACCTCACACTTCTGACCACGTCCCGTAATGAACGTTTCCAACTACACCAGAACCTGAGCCATGAGCCCATCCTCACAAACGTGGAATATGAACACTTAAAATTGTCATGTAACGTTCTTTCATGTGCTTCAAGGCAATTTGAGGTTTCCCCGACGCTGTTGCGGTGCAGGATTCCTCGTCTTAACCTATATTTATGCCGTTCTAGGTTCACGCCGTCGAATCGATGTGCGTCATGCAGGACGTTGAATCCTTAGATCATTTGATTCTTTCCTGCCGGTGGTTTGCACTGCAGCTAATTAAGTGTTTGCAAATTCCCCTCGCTCGATTAGGGCTGCCGTTTACTCTTCCCATCCTCCTCTCTTTCCTTCGGTGCAACCGTCAAAGGGCATGCCCTTAAGTTTGCATGTGAGCTTCTCCACATGTGTGTTATCGAGACCGGGAGATTTTCGTGTTAACTCTTCTTAGCCTTTACATTCTTTCAAATATTACTTATTTATCATTATTATTATTTTTATTTCATTAATTTTAACCCTCAACTTTTTCATTCCTCGATTTTCATTCCAATCTGAAAACTTATAAAAATCGTTATTCCATTTCCCAGATTCCTCTATTTTTATTTACGAGCTTCTTGAAATAAGTCTGCATGAATTTTTCTCCTTTTTTGTTATGCACCAAACGCTGGCCGGTCCTCCACCGTGGGCATGTACCATCGCTACAACAACAACAACAACAACAACAACAACAACAACAACAACAACAACAACAACAACAACAACAACAACAACAACAACAACAACAACAACAACAACAACAACAACAACAACAACAACAACGACAACGACAACAGACGACGACGACGACGACGACGACGACGACAACGACAACGACAACAACTGGCAATATCTTCCAGTCAGTGGGTCTTCAAAAAGTACGATCCTAATAATTTCGTGCCAAATATGCCGCAGCACAAGTTGAGAGACACATGTTTGATGATTGTGCTTGTTTACAACGAAGTTACGACAAAACTGCTTCGTGTGTTCGTATTACTTTCTTCGGGAAGTCAAGGGTCTCTTTCGGTTTCAGTTAGTGTCCAACTGCAGGAGTGCTGTTGTCGCTGGAAGACCGTAGTAGTAAGGTGCTGACGCAGTTTTGCGTAGAAAGGATTAATGCGATGCTTCTATGTGGATTGAAGAGTCCTCGTCAGCAGCCAGTTGGCATGAGAACAGGAATTCAAGCATACGTGGTCTGTGAAGGTAAACTTGTGCCCAGAGCGAAGGAAAATCTCAGCGCCGGCGGTCATTGTCATCGGCCGAATAATAGTCGCTACTTTGTCTCTTTGCTTTCGTAATAGCGTATCTTCTGCCGTATACACAAAGAACACGTGGCGAAGCATCCTACCTGTGCACAAGAATGCTGTGTTGGCATTGTAGCTACCCATCCTGATACGCCCCGAGCTGCCTGATAAAGAGATGCTTGGTCGGCATAAGCGAAAAGTATGCCGCGATACGTTGTTTGCTTTCTTTGTTGTTTGGTTACAAACCTCACATACCTCTGTCAGCGAGCGGTCTTGTCACATTGTCTCGCGAGAGAGAACAGACGTCCCTAGAATCACTGAACTCTTCGAAACTGTTTCCAAGATGTTATAATGGCTACTGGAGATGTTTTTGGGCTTCTTATCTCGAAATGTCGATGTCGTGCGAAATGCAGCCGCGAGTGATGGCCGTTCTGAACACCGACGACCGCCGAGAACCTTTTACTACTATCACCACCGGCGAGTTGTTAGACATCTTTAGCATACAGTGTACCGTGTTACCGTTACTGTTACCGGAATACCGGCAGCCCGCCCACCACCAGTGCGCACGCTCTGATTGGTCTGGATGCGGCAGATGTTTCTGCAGCTGTCGGGTACCTGGCACCATCTGGCACCTTGAAGGTGATTTGCGCATGCGCACGAACGGTACGCGGGCTCCCGGTACTCTGGTGATGGTAACGCTAAGACGGTACATGGCATACTAAATGTGTATATTGCCGCAGCCGCGCAAACCACTTTACTTGGCGTACGGGAAAGAACAAGTACTTCCATGTCATGGTAGGATTTACGCACCTGGACTTCAATAAAATTTACTTATTTTTGGTGGTGCGTCATTTATGAGCGCGAAGAGTTCAAATATGTGTTCTTTTGAACCCGTTGAGCACCGCGAATATGTACCGAATTGAGGGAACATTTCTCTAAACTAGAGAGAGTAGGCACCTTTCAGTTAACTAATTTAGTGGTCTCTTATATCTCCGTGATTATGACACACTCTGTTGCCGGCCAAAACCAGCCGTAGACAATGCCCTAGCTGAACTCTGTACGGCTATTCACGTTTTGAAAATCTGAGTGGAGAACCTGAACAGTTGAGTTCAACTTTACAATAAAAAAAAAGGAAAATGAACATCTGCCGCAGACGTGGCTTCACTGCCTTACGCTGTTAAAAAGAGGCGAATAAGGGATAAGCGGTGAAGGACTTGAGTCATAGGAAATAAGGGCAAGTATTTGACGAGTGTTAGCGACTCCCTCGGCTTCGCTATCTGCCGCTGACAAACAGAGCACCTCATTGATAAGCATTGAGGAGCGTGTCATAGAGTTGAAAATAGCGTGGGGGATGATTACGCATTCGGACAGCAGCCTTAGCGCTTGCGTCAGTGCTTACTTTGAACAGTTCGATGCTCCAGTTATTCATGCATCTCCGTGCAACTAATCAGTCGACGCTCCGGCGATAACAGTATGTACTTTAGGAGGCTGCGAATCCGTTTGCTAGTTGACGTCAGCTCATCTGCTGGGTAGCAATGGTGCCGCCGTTTATCGTTATGCAGAGGCATTCACTTACTTGGTGTGAGAAATGGCTAAGGTCCTGAAAAAAATCTCCCGGCAAACAGTTATGCTTGAGGGACTACAGCCTATTCGAATGGGCCATCGGGAAAACTTTAGAGAACTCAAAAAAAGACTGGAAAGCACAGGGTCCGAGTACTCCTGTCTATCAGGCCTGAAAACCGACGTATCCAACGTGTAAGTCTGCGCTAGGGAATTCATAACTCAAGTGCCGAAGCTAGATCCCGTCGCAATGCTCTCGTATCTGAGGGACTACAACATGCGCCTCAAAGTCACCGGTTACTTGGGGCCATAGCCTTGAGCGTCGGGCCATAGCGTGTGCACATAGACATGGGACGCACAAAAAAAATTCCAGACGAATAAGTGCAACATTTTTTTTTCGTTTCAATGAAAGAATGTTGTAATATTCCGAACCAAAGAACTGAAAGAGATGAATTCAATTTCAGCATTAGTGAGGACTACTCTCCCAACACACGCCTCGCCCACAGGCGGTTGGTTCAGCTTAGAAAGACGCGCAGCCTTTAATAATAGGTGTGTTTCGACCATTTGGTAAAAAAAAAACTTTCCGGCATTACCGGAGCACCATTAGCCTAGTATGCATTAAATAATGGCTAGCGAGACGTAAGCAACCAACAGCATGTAGCAGCAGTAGACCACCTTTATGGTTCAGATAAATTAACATTCGCAGTATTAAGTCCAAAAACGGAGGAGTTGAACAACCTCATATTATCTTCTAGATGCAATATAGTGCTTTAAGAGAAACATGACAAATCGTCAATCACAGGCTGCTAAATATTTCCTGCTTTTACTAATTTCATCATCTTTCGCAAAGATAGACACCAGGATGGCTCACATGATGGTGCTTTTTTTTATCTCAGCTTGTCATTCGCGGAGCTGCACCCGTGTACGCTCACTCTCGCCACTTGAAATGTTTGCTTGCGCTGCATAGCATCATTTAAACGTGTGCTCGTTGTCATCGCCTGTTGACCTTCTAACGGTAACACTTTTCTTTAACCACCTGTTTCATGGTTGCTTACCGAAACTAACTACCACTTATCCAAGGAGCCCGTATGTAATTTTCGGCGACTTAATTTTCCGTCAAACGCTTGTTTTAGCTTGCCATCCGCGTTATCTAGGAATAGCAGAGAAAACTGTTTTGCTAACACATGTCTAGCCTTGGATCGTCGCAAATTGTCATAAAAAGACAAGATAAAAGAGCCCATTGCATCGCCCGCATTCGCCATCACGTAAAGTGTATCACCCACAAGCCCATATTGTGACCTTTCAGAAATCATTTTTCCTGAGTACAGCACAATACTGGAATGCCCTGCCCACCGAAGTTGCCACTATCATCAACTCACAAGCATTCAAGCGGCTTCATCGAAATCCTCTCATCATAATTTATTATCTTTGTTTGCCATAACCACCCGTTCCGTAATGTAATGTCTAGAGAGACCTTTGAGGATATGAATGAATGAATGAATGAATGAATGAATGAATGAATGAATGAATGAATGAATGAATGAATGAATGAATGATCCTACGCGCACAACTGACTGCTCATCTAACAACCTCACGCCTAAATGGTTTGGTTGGCTATTTGGAGTTTAACGTCCAAAAGTGACTCAGGCTATGAGGGACGGCGTAGTGAAAGGCTCCGGAAATTTCGAGCACCTCAGGTTCTTTAACGTGCACTGACATCGCACAGTACACGCGCCTCTAGAATTTCGCCTCCATCGAGATGCGACCGCCGTGGCCGTGATCGAACCCGCGTCTTTCGGGTCAGCAGCCGAGCGCGATAACCACTGAGCCACCGTGGAGGCTCACGCTTAAATGGTACCTTCCTTAACATTTCAGCCCAACCTAAATGATCACCGTGTAATACATGGTTCGATGCTTGTGCACCTTGCTTAAAGGCACAAAAACTAAAAAGTGACTTACGTTATAGGAGAAAGGAGATTATTCTAGTTTGATTCGTGAACGCCTCCACTTGAGACCTACTCACCATCAGAGCCAACCGATCACTTTTCAAAACCGAAATGCAGTGCCTAATACTGTTGTTCATACATAGTTATAAAAGCGCGCATACAATCATCTTGGTACGAAACAAATTTAAAGCGTTTAAACAACGAGGAAAACCGACTGTTTCATTTTGCTAAAACTTGAGTACAACACCATCAATGCATGGAATCTGTATTTTAGCAAAACTTGGTGCTGGGCTAGTTGGTTAAACATTTCTTTGAAATGTTTTAACTGGTGACTGCTGACGAATAAAGGAAGTTAAAGAAACAAACCAAGCGCTCTTTTTGCTATCACCTTTCCTCACATCTGTGTTGCTAACCAATTCCAAGCGTTTCTGGAAAGCTAGTATCACAGACTAGAAGACGACAAAGTGGGCAGTGGTGCGGAACAGAGCGCTCGCGCTAGGCCCACCGCCATTTAATCATTCCATCGCCATCTGTCATGTAGTCCTGTCTTCACCTGTTTGCCGCCACGTAACATTTGGTGGAAGTGCTGGGTAGACGATCTCTACGCCACGCAGCTCCGAAGCGGTCCTCAGGCCGGGCCTGCTACCATCATGGCTCCACCCGGCGAGTCACGAACCACTCCTGCTACTCCCTTCGTGGTCATGGCTCCTCCCCGTGACCCCGGTACCTTTTCTGGGAACGACGGCACCGATGTGGACGACTGGCTCAACCTGTACGAACGAGTGAGCACCTATAACCGGTGGGATCCCACCGCGACGCTAGCGAATGCTATCTTCTATCTGAGTGGCATGGTGCGGGTCTGGTACGAAACTCAAGAAGACGAAGTGCGAAGCTGAGACACTTTTAAAGAAAAGCTCCGTACTTTGTTTGACAGACGCGATTACCGGAAGCTCTCTGCGAGAAAGCAGATCGCGTCGCGCGCCCAGTCGCCCACCGAAAGTTATGTCGCATACATTCAAGATGTCTTGGCGCTTTGCCACAAAGTTGACGCCACCATGACCGAGTCCGACAAGGTGGGCCATGTTCTGAAAGGGGTTGCGGATGATGCTTTTAATTTAATTGTTTGCAAAGACTGTACTACCGTGGACACCATCATAAAAGAATGCCGTCGCTTCGAGCAGGTTAAAAGCCGCCGAATTTCACAGCAGTTCTCTCGGCTCCCTAATACGGCCGCCACCTCTTCCTGCGAGGAATAGCGATTACTGTCCCGCGCGTCCTCCGATGATGTCCCCGTCGCCGACAATGTCACCCGGATTGTTTGCCGTGAACTGGAAGCCCTTGCCCCTGTGATGCTCCGTCCACCTGCACCTGATACTTCTCTACCCGCCGTGTCGCTGATTCAGGCCGTCGTGCGGCAGAAACTCGCTCACCTGTACCTCCCTCCGGCAGCGTGCGCCATCAGAAGCCCTGACACCCCCCAGCCACCTCCATCTGTTTTTCGCCGCACCTATTATTATCCGCCGCGTTAAGGCGCGCTCACATTAGCGGGAAAACGCACAACGCAGGACGATTTCCGCGCGCCGCTTCCCGCACAAGCCGGTTTTTCTCCCGCAGACAGCCCGCTGTGCCGTCTCGCAGAGCGATGGGTCCAGTATCTATTTCTCCCGTGCCGCTGACGAGAACAGCCAATGGTCACCGACCGTGAACCGTGGCGTCGGTCCCAGTTCAGTGACCGCCCCATCTGCTTCCCGTGCTCTCGCAATGGCCACATCGCCCGCCATTGCCACAGTTCATGGTATTCACCACCCCGCAACGTCTTCCCCTGCTTGTACAGTCCCGCCTCGTCCCGCAACTTCTCGACCCGAGCCCCGTTCGAACCATCTGAAGGAGCCGTTCCGCCTCCACGCCGATTCTCCCGCTCTCTGTTGCCGCAGGACCGCCGCTCTCGTTCCCCACGGTCACGTGACGCTATTATAAGCAGAAACGGTAATGTTGTTTCTATATGGATAGCAGCGGTTCTATTTTGCAAGAATGTCAGGTTACAGGACTTCTGAAAGCTACATTTTGGGCTCTCTTTTGCGAATGAACCCGTCGATAACCTGACTGACCTACCCGATATAGATCGGCCACAGATGAAATGAGTTGTTACGAACCTAATGGTACTGCTGATTTAATTGAAAAACTAAAGAAATAATCCTAATTGAACGGAATTGCATTAAAACTAATGTGCTTAAGAATTCGAAACATAAGAGTTGTTACTTATCATCCCGCTTGTTTGAGCAGTTCCTGGCGACCGGATCCGTTCCGCTTTACTGGCGGGGGGAAAAATCGTTCTAGTCTTTAAAAAAAATAACACTGCTGCCCATGCAAATAACTACATTCCCATTTCCATAACAATTAAGCGCATGTTCGAAATCATGGAGCACATCACCCACTGCGAATTGCAGATTTTTATCACCAGTGGACATTTTTTCATCATAAGCAGTATAGATTTCGTACAGGTCATTCTTGTGCAACACTTCTTGCCCCATATTTCACGATTTACACTCTAACCTCAATATTCCCGTCTGGGCCCTCGCTCTTGGTTTAAAAATAGCGTTTAATAATGTCCCTCTTACCCTCGTCTTCAAATTCCGGGGAATCAAGTTACATCCTTCTGTATCGAACTGGACCAGTTCCATCCTAATTGATCGTCAAAAATTTGTTTCAGTCCGGTCTAAATTGATCGCTCCTCATCCCACTGCCCCCTGACACCCTTCAAGGCTCCGTGCTGGGACCCCACTTTTTTTTATCGGCACGAATACCTTGCAGCCTAACGTCATTTCTAATATTCGGCTTTTCGCCCACGATTGTGTACTGTGCGGACAAATAATCACCTCCGCCGTGTTAATGCTCCACAAAATGACCATCGCTGTAACTACATCATGCCCACTTATTACCTATTAAATAATCCCGTAACACTAACTCCTTCATATTTCTAGCGCTATAACAGAGACTCTGCATGTTGATAAAATTTAAAACTCTGCAAAGCGTGCACTAGGCTGTTTGCACCGTAACCTGCCCTCACGTTCTCGTCTTTTAAGGTACTCTCCTACACGACTCTTGTGCGACGGCAACTCGAATATGCTTGTGTCGTTTTGGATTGCCACATGTGTAACCTAATCACCCTTCTTGCATCACTCCAAAACAGTGCATGTAGAATCATTTTTCCGACTTGCTCTTATAACGTGTCGGCACTTTAAAATTTGAGAACTCCTGACCAACCTATAAGAAGCCGAACTCCCTGGCTTAAAAGTGGCCGCAGCAAACTTCTTTCGACTGCCCGCAATCGCTGCGTTCTCATTAGATCGCTTTTCT
This sequence comes from Amblyomma americanum, assembly GCA_030143305.2. NCBI lineage: Eukaryota > Metazoa > Arthropoda > Arachnida > Ixodida > Ixodidae > Amblyomma > Amblyomma americanum. Next base: position 67,673 of record JARKHS020011002.1, on the reverse strand, counting down.
GCTGGCGCCCGACGCCTATGACGTTCTGCTTCAGCCTTTCCTTTTCGTAGCTATGCATCGCCTTGGCGTTTATGCCGCATTGCTGCAGCCTCAAGTGCTAGTCCAGAGGCACGTTATTAGCGGACGACAAACGTTTACTCTCCAGACGCCAGTCACTGGGCGGCCTACTATAGCACGACAACGCGAACGAACTGGCTCTCCACTCACCGAAATTCCGGCACTTGTAGGAAGCGGCGAAGAGGAAGGAGAGAGATGTGACGCAGTGGAGGGCTCCGGAATAACTTAGACATCCCTATTTCCCTCCCGAATTCCTGCCTTCGCTCACGGCGCGGTTGAGGTGTCCACAGAGAAGGGGCACAGTTACCGCGCCTTTCATTTTCGGTTAAGCGATCTTTTTTTTCTTTGTCCATTTTAAACGACAGCTGACATGACTGAAAAGCGCTCCTTAGCTGCTTCTCTACCCGCAAAGCTACGTCGCACACCCGGTCACGTAATTCGACGCGTCAGACACGCACAGCAGTGGAAACTTTCCGCACGCTCTGACTGCTGCGCAGCTGGCACCGTGCCAACCTCTCAACCGTCATTTTCCTTGACGTCTTGTCAGCGGAATGTTCCTCTAATTGGTTGATTGTGGCACTACGTCACGATGACTGCCAACCAATCCTGATTTAGCGTGACAACGCGCGCGGCTTTTCCTCGGAATGTCCGCTCTAACGTTATGGCATTAAAATCAGGCTTTTATCTTTCCAACTTTTTCTCACGCCATAAAGCAACAGGCCTTTGCACTAAATTTTTAATGGCAGCTTTACTGTCATCCTCGTCTGCGGCATCGACGCTTCTCAACCATCGACAAACTGCGAGAAAAATTACGTTGATCTGGACACCGGCGCATGCTGCCGCACCTGGCAACGAGGCGGCTCACGAGCTAGCTAGAGGTTTATACGACCGAGCTAGTAAGGACCCCTCGGGCAAGGGAGCATTGAACGCATAGCAGAATATGAGGAAATTACAGGTTCGAACGCAGGCTGGTACCCCCACCAGACCCGTCATTAAATAATACGCGAGCAGTCGCGTGGATACGACTCCAAACATACACGTACCCGCACGCGATCCTGGAGAACCGTGTGTTCCCGCGCAATGCCCAAATTCTCCTGGGAGCGCGCTAAATATCAATTCTAAAGAATCCTTGGAGACCCTGCTGCGTAGTTCGGACCCTGAGCTCCAGCTCCGCCTCCGACTGGCTGAAGAGACCGACGAGGCGCAAGACCTCTAGGCCAGCATCTAAAGTGTACCTCCTACCTCCCCGGCCTAGTGCCGAGGAGGTTGGGGGAATACCATTTCTGATGGAAATTTAAGGTATTTCCTGCTCCTCCTCCTAGGCATTTGCATTTATACACATTTTTCAGTCTTCCATTGCACAACTATGGTCATCGGACCACCGTACCGCCTTCCCGGGAACAGACGTTCAAACGCCGTTTATTTTAAGCGCGTGCATATTGTCATATATCAGCAGTCATACCACGAATAGCCAATGACCGGAAGGACTTTCTCGTCTAATCTGTTATTATGGCAACCCGCTCTCATTTTAAACCCAGCATTGAAAACGACCACGACCATTGATAATCCTCTTTGCTAGTCGCCACTTTTTTCAAAACCCACCCCTGATTAAGTCGATGACTGGACAGGTCAGGTAAAATCAAAAAATGTAGAGGACACTTAAAAGCTGGTTACGTGCTACGATATGAAAGCATCGCTTTGCGTCCAACAACTGGCTTGAAATACGGGATCAACCTGCTCGCATAGGACACCCTTGCATTTGGAAATTGAAGATTCGACTCGCGTTTGACGGCTGACTCACAATACGACTAGCAGTTCTGTGCTACATGTCGTGCGGATTAGAACGCAATCAGCCCCACAACTGTGCTACAACTTTGGTAGTCACCAACTTTGGCCCAATACCACACCACTGGGCAAGCTGGTGAGTCATTCCAAGGGCAGATGAATGCAGGAAGCGTTGATGTGTACTGTCTGAAGGCAGTTTCCTCGGTCCGGGTTGGAGTCGACTCGAGGCATTCAAATTCTATCCGTTCTTTTTCTATTCCAATTCTATTCTATTCTTTAGAAGTCAGTGTAGTACTATATACTACTGAATACTATAGTTTAACACTTCGCATTTTCCCGCATTTGATGACGTCACACCGTTTCTACCAATCGCAGGTTTCATAACGCTACCTTTTTGGGTGACGCTGGGTTTTTCTGTCGGTGAGCCATCTACTGTTTTGGCATTAGTATATAAAAAAGTTGATCAAAACGAAAACCGTAACTGAAGTCACACTTAGCATCCCGATGATGGCGAGAAAAAAAGCGTGGCTATGGCGAGTTATTTGTAGCAGCAGGTGAAACTATGTTCAGTATTGATCAATTGCGCACTCTTTGAATACTGCGCATGAATGCAAAGGAGCACAGTACATAAACCAAAACTCACTTAGGTACATTGAAAATCTTATGAACTAGCGAAATAACTTTGAAGTTTATTTCCGTTCCTGCTGTATTTGTAAAACAATGAGAACTGCTAAGGAGCGGAGCGTGTGTCCGACATTGAGAAAAACTGGGCCAAAAACTAAATTATTCTGACTTATCGCCGCAAAACCAAACATTAGACGCCTTATTGAAGCTCTGCACCGTGTGATACGAGGGAGTTAAAAATTGAAGGGAACTCTTATAAGCTGCGCCTTAAGGTTACATTCCCATGTATGCAAGAGGTCATTGTCTACTTTACGTTCATAAATCTCTGGGAATCTTCATACCCCTCCTGGCGGGGTGGTGAAGTGATTAAGCGATGCGCCCCTGCCCTGCTACGGCAGGTGCTCCTAGCGGTGGGACTCAGACTGCCCAGTGTTACGTTTCGCCTACGACGCGCGGTATAGCCGGCGCGGATGCAACGGACGGCGGGGCATCGTTCAAAGTGGCGGTCATTTCGGCCCGTTCAGTGCTGCCGCAACGCCTCCCGCCAAGCGCGTCCAGGCTGGTTTCAATGCCACTTGTCTTCGTGTGTGCGTGTGTGTGTGTGCATGTTGGTGCCCACGCTTGTCAAAGCGCGGCAGCCGGGGAGAGGAGCTCCCCAACTGGGAGGCGAGGAGGTCTGACCGGCGCCGGCCCGGCGGACGCGTCACGTCACGTTTCAACATGTCCGTGCGTCGTCGTCTTGTGCGCCTCATCCCGAGCCGTTCCTTCTTGCCCTCGACTCCGAGGGTCTAAAGGCAGCTGCCCCGGACGCCAAGAAGGGACTTCGATTTCTTCCGTCGAGTAACGTGGTCGCCCTGACCGGCTGCTCTTTTGCGATGCCAGAATAAAAAAGTTGTTCTGTTGGCAGTCGACTCATCCTTTGCCAGGACCTTCGGATGTTTCCAGCTGTGCCCCAGGCCGCCAGGCCAACGCTACCCTTGGGGCTTGCAATCCATTTGCAACAACTGGTTGCCAGCGGTGAGATCGCGACAACGGAGGCCAGCAGCGAAGATAATGCGGTCAACTGTATGCTGAGCAGCACAACGACCATCCGGGAGCAGTGCAACGAGCCCTTTGTGATGACTGGCTGCCTGCAGCGGAACGACTGCGCTGAATTCTTGGCTGCGAGGTTTGGTGAGTGCGGGACTTTCTTCTTCTGAGTTTTGCCAGGCTTTTGTTAGTGTCAGAAACAGAGCTGGTAATTGTGTTGTCGTTGCTGCCGGGTTAGTTTGCGGCAAGACAATAGTAGGCAGTAGAGAAAGCAGCATTCGGAGCAGCCATGGATTTGAAGTCGTTGCGCAAACCGAAATTGCTGGAGCTTGCAAGAGAGTTGGGTCTGGATGTCTCAGACAAACTCAGAAAACCAGAACTGCTAAGGGCTATTCTTGAGTTGGAGGCTGAGGATGACGAGCTGTCGGAATGCCTTGAGACCATTGAGGAGAGGGAGCAAAAAGAGAAAGACGAGCGCGAACGCAAAGAGCAAAAAGAGAAAGACGAGCGCGAACGTAAAGAGCAAAAAGATAAAGAAGAGCGCGACCGTCAACACGCTTTGGAAATGAAGCGTCTCGAGGTAGAGATGGAACGCGCTCGTAATGGAAGTCAGGCACACGCTGCAGGAGAACGAGTATCGTTCAAAATGACTGACCTGATGTGGCCGTTTAAGCTTGGAGAGGACATTGGTTTGTTCCTGGTTAACTTGGAGCGAACGTGCGAGAAGCAGGGGTTCTCTCGGGAAACGTGGCCACAGCGCTTGCTCACTTTGTTACCCGGCGAGGCGGCCGACGTAGTCGCTCGCTTGAAGAGAGAGGAGGCAGAGGATTTCGACCAAGTGAAATCGAGTCTGCTAAAAAAGTACAGGCTGTCAGCGGAGGCGTTCCGTCGGAAGTTTCGGGAAAATGAAAAAGGCAGAAGTGAGTCATATACAGAGTTTGCCTACAGGCTTATGTCAAACATGCAGGAGTGGCTCAAAGAAGAGAAAGCGTTTAGTGACCACGAGAAAATTCTGCAGTGTTTCGGGCTGGAACAGTTTTATAGTCGGTTACCTGAGAACGTGCGGTACTGGGTCTTGGATAGGCCAGACGTTAGTACAGTGGCTAAAGCCGCCGAGCTAGCCGAGGAGTTTGTGACGCGTCGGGCTCGCGGAGTTAGGGACGGTCAAAAGGGTGAATTTGGCTCCAAGTCTGAGAGGCCGAAGTTCACACCCATGAGAGCAAGGGGGGACACACGTAGTGCGGATGCGAGTGAAAGCAGTCCGACCGAATGTAAGGAGACGGCGGCAGCCGAAGCCGAACGCAGAAAGCGGTTCGAGACGAGGCAAGCGCGCGTGTGTTATACGTGCCAGAAGCCGGGTCTCTTTTCGGCGCAGTGTCCAGAAACAGAAACAAAAGTCGTGTTTTTGTCATTATGCAGCACTGACGAGAACATGAAGCTTCTCGAGCCTTACATGCGAGACTTCCTCGTGAACGGGAAAGAGTGCCGAGTGCTTCGTGATTCCGCAGCTACAATGGATGTAGTTCACCCCTCTTACGTAGAACCCGTTATGTTCACGGGCGAATGCGCATGGATCAAGCAAGCCGTGGAAGCTCACAGCGTGTGTCTGCCCGTAGCAAAAGTGCTTATTGAAGGACCTTTCGGAGCACTTGAGACGGAGGCCGCAGTGTCTTCTATGCTGCCCCCCCCCCCCCCCCCCCCCCCCCCCCCAGTACCCGTACCTATTTTCGAACAGGTCCGATCACCTCCTGCGCGAGAAGGGGCTTTTGTTTGGTGAGGCTAGCGTTCAGGCCTTAACCAGTACGAGAGTTCGGGAGCTCGCTGCAAAGGCGGTAGTTGCGGGGCCGACGTTGTCGAACAATGAGAAAGGGTCGGAGGCGCAGCAAGCTGATATTCAGAGCACGTCCGAACTGAATAAAATGGAGCCTGTAGCGTTGAAGGCACCAGGTACTGGAGAGGAAATGCCCGACACGGGAAAGTTAGAAGAGCTATCTGCAGATTTGCTCATCGCGCCTACGTCAGATGGACTTAATAGGTTGCTAAAAGTCAGCCGGTCGGTTTTGATAGCCGAGCAAAAAAAGGATGGCAGCCTAGAAAACATACGCTGCAATGTCAAGGAAGGTATCGCCAAGAAAAATGCTCGTTTTGTGGAAAGAGGTGGGGTCCTGTACCGAAAGTATCTAGACCGCAGGGGAGTGGAGTTCGATCAGCTGATCGTGCCTCAGTGCTACCGTCAGGATCTGTTGCGCTTGTCGCATGGCGGTTCGTGGTCCGGACACCTAGGAGTTAAGAAGACTAAGGACCGTCTCTTGCAAGAGTACTATTGGCCAGGGTGTTATCATGACGCAGAACACTTTGTGAGGACATGTGACACCTGTCAGCGGGTTGGCAAACCAGGGGACAAATCGAGGGCGCCGTTGAAGTTTGTACCTATCATTACGGAGCCTTTTAGACGGCTCGTTATGGATACAGTGGGACCTCTGCCGGTAACAGCCACGGGGTACAGACATATTTTGACTGTGACCTGCCCAGCGACAAAGTTCCCTGAAGTAGTGCCGCTTAAAGAACTCAGCTCAGTTGAGATAGTCAATGCACTACTGTCCATATTTGCGCGAGTTGGTTTTCCTGCGGAAATCCAGTCAGATCAGGGCACAGTGTTTACTAGCGCTTTGACGACAGCCTTTCTCGAAAGGTGTGGGGTAAAGCTGTTACACAGCTCAGTGTACCATCCACAGTCGAATTTCGTTGAGAAGCTCCACTCCGTCATGAAGCGCGTGTTGGGAGCATTGTGTTTTGAACAACAAAGTGATTGGGAGCTGTGTCTGCCTGGGGTGATGTTTGCATTAAGGACCGCGTCGCATGCGGCTACGGGGTTTTCGCCAGCTGAGCTGGTGTACGGTCGCTCGCTGCGGTCTCCGCTTCGCATGCTTCGAGACTCGTGGGAAGGCAGGGGCGACGACCCAGTCGTGGTCGAGTACGTGCTTAGTCTCCTCGAACGCTTAAGAAGGGCACAGGAGTTGTCAGGTGAAGCAATGGCAAAGGCCCAGCAGAGGGCGAAGGTTTATTATGATCGGACCGCCAGGGCCCGTCGTTTTGAGGTGGGCGATGAGGTAATGATATTGCGCACATCGCTAAAAAACAAACTCGACGTGCAGTGGGAGGGCCCAGCACGGATTGTTCAAAAACTGTCGGACGTTAACTACGTGGTGAGTCTGCCAGGAAAACGGAAAGCACAGCAAGTTTACCACTGTAATCTGCTCAAACCCTATAGACAACGGGAAGCAGTGGTGTGTAGGATGGTAAACGTTCCCGAAGAGCTTCCGGTCGAGCTTCCGGGACTAGGCCCAGTGACGAACAGGGAAGACACCGATCAGGTCATTAGTGACTTAATCAGTAAAGCACCGCTGTCGCCTGAGCAGAAAACCGAACTACACCAACTCTTACAAGAGTTTCAAGGTCAGTTCTCTGAGAGGCCTGGTAGGACTTCTGTCCTTACTCATGAAATAGAACTTACTTGCCCAGAGCCAGTACGATCCAAGGCGTACCGGGTGTCACCCCGCCAGCGCGATATTATGGAGGCTGAGGTAAAGAAAATGCTACAGCTCGGTGTTATTGAGGCGGGTGAGAGTGATTATACCTCCCCTTTGATTTTAGGTGAGGTACCGGGCAAGGAACCTCGTCCTTGCGTCGACTACCGCAGGCTTAATTCCATCACTAAGGATCAAATTTATCCGATCCCTAACATCGAGGAGCGCCTTGAGAAAGTTAGTAGCGCTCAGTTTATTTCCACCTTAGATCTTGTCAGGGGTTATTGGCAGGTTCCACTTACAGAAGAGGCTAGTAGGTATGCGGCGTTCATTTCACCAATAGGAACATTCCGTCCTAAAGTTTGAAGAATGCGCCATACTGCTTTTCAAGCCTCATGGACAAATTCTTGCGGGGACAGGAAGAATTCGCTTTACCGTATTTAGACGACGTAGCGATATTCTCCGCATCCTGGGCTGAGCATATGGCACACTTGCGGGCAGTGCTAACCCGCCTGCGCGAAGTGGGCTTGACAGTCAAGGCTCCCAAGTGCCAATTAGCACAGGCCGAGGTTGTCTACCTCGGTCACGTGATTGGACAGGGTCGTCGCCGCCCCTCTGAAATAAAGGTGGCCGCTGTGCGAGACTTCCCGCAACCGCGCACGAAGACCGATATTCGGTCGTTCTTAGGTGTCGCCGGCTACTATCAGAGGTACATCCCCAGGTACTCCGATATCGCGGCTCCCCTGACGGATGCTCTAAGAAAAACAGAGCCCCAAACAGTCGTCTGGGGCGAGACAAAGGAAAGAGCTTTCAGCGCCCTAAAGAGCGCTCTAACAAGCCAGCCTGTGCTACGATCGCCAGACTACACAAAACGGTTCGTTGTTCAGTGCGATGCTAGTGAGCGAGGCATGGGCGTTGTACTGTGCCAACGGGAAAATGGAGAAGTGGAACACCCCGTCCTGTATGCTAGTCGTAAGCTGATCGGTCGTGAGCAGGCGTACAGCGCCACCGAGAAAGAGTGTGCGTGTCTCGTGTGGGCCGTTCAGAAATTGTCATGCTACCTAGCCGGCTCGAGGTTTATCATTGAGACGGATCACTGCCCTCTCCAATGGCTGCAGACCATCTCTCCCAAAAATGGCCGCCTCCTGCGCTGGAGCCTCGCTTTGCAACAATATTCCTTTGAGGTGCGTTACAAAAAGGGGAGTCTCAACGGTAACGCCGATGGCTTAAGCCGAGGCCCCTAACGTAGGAATCCGCCTCAAAGTTGTTTGTTACTGATGTTTTCTTCCTGAGGCAGGATTTTTAACATATTGCCCTTGTTTAGTGTTTCAAAGTGATGACGTGCTTTCTAGTGCAATTTTCTCATTTGTGGACGCGTTCTGAGTGCTGCTTGACTACTGTAAGGAACTAGGCGGTAGTATAAAAGGGGAAAGAGCCTGGCAGAGCTTAGTGAGGGTTCTGTCGTGCTTGCTGACAGAGCGGTTGCGTTTCGGCGTAGTTCTAACGCTTGCTGGGAACGAGAACAAAAATAGCAACTCTCCCGAAGTCACTTTGCAGTGTCCTGTGTGAACCTGAACCTGAGAACGAGGCCTTCTCTGTGCGCTGCGCTCAAGCAACGCCGAGGGACGACCGATTTCGATTACGAGCATCATCGAGCGACATCCCTCCGGACAGCGGATGCAGTCCCCTGACCATCGGAATCTCCTCCCGGCGGGGCGGTCTGTTACGTTTCGCCTACGACGCGCGGTATAGCCGGCGCGGATGCAACGGACGCCGGGGCTTCGTTAAAAGTGGCGGTCATTTCGGCCCGTTCAGTGCTGCCGCAACGCCTCCCGCCAAGCGCGTCCAGGCAGGTTTCAATGCCACTTGTCTTCGTGTGTGCGTGTGTGTGTGTGTGCATGTTGGTGCCCACGCTTGTCAAAGCGCGGCAGCCGGGGAGAGGAGCTCCCCAACTGGGAGGCGAGGAGGTCTGACCGGCGCCGGCCCGGCGGACGCGTCACGTCACGTTTCAACATGTCCGTGCGTCGTCGTCTCGTGCGCCTCATCCCGAGCCGTTCCTTCTTGCCCTCGACTCCGAGGGTATAAAGGCAGCTGACCCGGACGCCAAGAAGGGACTTCGATTTCTTCCGTCGAGTAACGTGGTCGCCCTGACCGGCTGCTCTTTTGCGATGCCAGAATAAACAAGTTGTTCTGTTGGCAGTCGACTCATCCTTTGCCAGGACCTTCGGATGTTTCCAGTTGTGCCCCAGGCCGCCAGGCCAACGCTACCCTTGGGGCTTGCAACCCATTTGCAACACCAGGTTGCTCTTCCCGAGCGATCAGTCAATAGTTTAACTGCCACCTGCTACAATGGGCAGTTTGCTCACTAACCTGTCGGCAGGTTGTGATGATACCGCCAGGTCACGGGGCCTAAGTGGCCCATCTGCCTCCTATGTAGCTGTCTGGGGACCACCTGCCAGAGCTGTGCCCGTCATTTTTCACTCACTACGCCAACATCAGATTTTCTGATTAAATGGGCCTTTAACGCTATCTATTAAAAGCGTGCGTTTGTGTCCTTTCGAAAAGCAGTAAGAAAAGATTAATCCACACATTACGCAGTGCTCCAAAGCTGGAGCACTCATAACGATAAAAAAAATCATTTCTACAAGAGAAGCACCTTGTCAGCCGAGCGTAACTTCGCATTAAATGCAATGAAAGTACGCCAGACAGTCGCTGCTGATTCGAAGGCAGCTATGCTCAATGACGCCGTCAATCTACATTTCAGGTGCTTTGCATAAAATCACCGGCTATCCTTCCTCACATTCCTCAAAAGTAACTGCTCTAAAGCTCGCTGCAAGTGCTGTGCGTTTTGATTGCCCCTGTTTTTATATCGCTTATTTTATCTTAAAGACACACGTCTTTTTCACGGCTCCAAGAAAGGTCTACTTTCACTTCTAAAAACTGAAGAGAGCTGAAGGCGCACACAGTACCTTTGAAGTCTGGAATATGTCTACAGATTATTGCTAGGCTCACGCAAATGAGCAAAAGCAACGACAGTTGTGATCTACAATTAAATAAATTGAGTGAATAACATTTATGCCTAGTGAGTGCGCAGAACATCATGTCAATAACGACCGAATTGCCTTTCTTCTAGTTGGTGTCCTCCTGTGTTCTGAAATTCGAAGCCCTCACTAAGCGGCCTCTTCTGGCTTATCGGTACGTACGTCCATGAGCTCTTTCTCACAACTCACAGTACTCAATACCCATGTGCATGTGCCGACGCAACCGATGGTAGGCGTCGATTATTTCAGAAAAAAAGAGAAACAATGATAAACGAATTATACCTCCGTTTGATAAAGGCTGTTCGACACTTCTATCCGCTTCCGGACTGCCAGCGTTCTGGCGCCGATAAACGCACGCGCCTGACAAGACTCTCATATAAAGTGCAACGCCCATGAAAGCGACCCCTAAAGGTAAGGTACCTACCACGTGCTGCAGTAGAAACTGGAGAGAACCGACGAAGGGCATGTTCCCAGGAAGCGCCGTGACAATAAAGATGCAGGGCTTCCAGGAAGTACACAGAACAGAGAGCTCTATCAGCCCAAGGTCACTAGTGGAGACAAAACGAGCTAAACACAATGCTTTCATGACGTTTGGCACTGCTCCGACCTGTCGCGCCGAACGCCAGCAGTTTATGCGCAGATGCGCTTATCGCCTTCAAGCGCGTGCCGTCGTCAGTAGATGGTTGTAACCGGACGCACCGTGCACTTACACTATAAACAGGAAGGAGTAATAAAGGAAGTAAGCCGTCCTCTAGCCCACTTCTTTCGATAAATGCGCATGTACTAGAGGACAGCTTATTCTCCTTTTTACTCCCACATGGGCGTATTGGTGTTTAGAGTGTAGAGTGCAGTATCTTAGGAACACTTCGTCTTCGATCGCAGAAGGGCTAAAATGGCCGGATATCTGATAGACGTGGACACCAGTGGTACATATTCACTGGTACGTGTTTCGACATCATAGTCGAAATCAAGAAGAAGAAATAGGCATAGCTACTGCCCATACTCCATAGCTATTGAATGAATGAATGAATGAATGAATGAATGAATGAATGAATGAATGAATGAATGAATGAATGAGCTGTTTATTTAGAAAGGGAGGCTCAACGGGACATTTATTCAATATGCTATAGAGCCTCGGCATATAGCTATTGAATAAATGTCCCGTTGAGCTGAAGCTATAAGCTCCTTGTCCTTCGTTCTAATATCCGTAGCCTCCCACTCAAACTCGACGGCCTTGAAAGCGTTCTGCGCGCGATGTAGCGTAACATAATCGTACTTCGAAGCATGGTTAAGTAAATCGGCTCATGACTTAAATTGTATTTTCTGTACTTGAACTACAATAGTTCTGACACGGTAGAATAAACAGGCGAAAAGGTAGCGTACGCATCGGAAGCCATTATTCGCTTGTTACGAAATAAAATTTCTATCTCTCCAGGAAGTGTTTTTCACACATTGCCACTATTCGTTTCCTGTCGTAATGTTTGGAGTTTGGTACAGACCACCCGATGCAAAGAATTTCTTTGTTGCTCCCTTCAACGGAGCACCCCGCGTCGTAAAGGCTTTGCATCAACACAATCCCAACCTCCTTTTCGGCGACTGTAATTTTCCTCCAAAAACCGTGTCCCATCTTTCCTCCTCTGAATATAAAAAAACCGTAAAAAGTTACTGTGTTAACACATGTCCAACCTTTGGTGTGTCATATCTCGTATCAAATCCGACAATACAAAGCATTAATTTTTCCTTCATTCTCGATTTTGTTCCAATTTCCCGCACTGATAGCGTCTCGCCGCTACTTCATTTATCGGTACACAATGATGGTTTCATAATTGAATCCACATCCACTTTCTTACCGCCGCACAACAATTAAAAAAGAAGAGTATCAAAACTGTGTTATAAAGGTAACTTCTCGGCCATTAAATCGAAGCTCAGTCATTTCTGCACGTTGTTTTTTTATATTTTTCAGAATGTTATATTGAAGATAACTCGTTTCTTTTCATGAATAAGATGCATCAATTAATAAATAAGCATGTTCCTGCTATCACGTGACCAATAAATTATGGTGGTTTAGTTCTGGTTAACCCTGGTCCATAGCAAGAAGCTTGAAATCTAAAACATTTTGACAGATTTACCTGTCTGGTTGGGTTTGAAGACTTATAATAAACTGCACATCTCCGACCAGAAATGTTAACTTTAACCCAACGTTTCGAAGCCCACTCGGCTCCTTCATCAGGGGTGACTGAGGGCAGAAGCTAGCGTCTTTTAAGTATGGAGGGGAGGGGGGCGGGTGAAAAGAACGAGAGCTGAGTCGCGCAAGGCGCGGGGGAGGGGTTTTAGGCTGTTAGTCACGCTGGCGCACTGCAGGGAGGTGCTGAATGGCGACTTTTTTTCGTTGAAGAGCGAAGTCCCTGGGCATACACTGGGGGCCGGTTTTCTTTTGTGCGGTTGATATTGTTCGGGGTGGTTTGGATATGTCAGGATTCCAGAAGGAGCCTCTTGTGGTAATTTGTTTCGGTTCCGAGGATGCGGGTCTCTTCAAAGTTGATTCTATTGTCGGAGTCCTCGGAATTTTCGGCTACTGGATGGCGCTCTCTTGCGAATTTTGCGGACGTCGTTCTTATGCTGCCGAATTCTTTCTTTGAAATTTTTGGTTTCGCCGATGTAGCTTGCGTCGCAGTCGGCGCATGGAATTTGGTAGACAATGCCTTGGGCTCTTTCTCTCGGCGGCCGGTCTTTGGGAACAGGTAGGCAAAGCGCAACAGTGTTTGTGGGCTTGTGCGCAACCTGGAAACCCGATTTTTTCAGGATTCGGGCGATGGTTTCGCTGACACCTCCGACATAAGGTAAAGTGACGTATATTGGTGGTGGCGTTGGTCTTGTGCGTTGATTTCTTGACGAATGTTGTGTTTTTGACGTCGAATGGTTTTTTGAATAAAGTCTTTTGGGTAGCCGTTCATGATGAGTTCTTTGAATATCGTGCGTTGTTGTTTTTTTCTGTCAAGGTCTGTGCTGCAGCATGTCTCAATTCTTCTGAACAGCGTCTTCACCACTGATGCTTTATGGACTGTCGGGTGGTTCGAAGAGAAGTGGATATACCGGCCTGAGTGGGTTGGTTTGCGGTATACGCAGAATCGAAGGGTATTGTCGTTTCGGGACACGAGGACGTCCAAAAACGGCAGGGAGTTTTCTTGTTCCACCTCTAGCGTGAACTAAATGTCAGGTTCTACGGAGTTTTACTGAAGCGATGGCCTTGTGGTAGAGCTCCCGCCCCGCATTCTGGAGGTGCTGGGTTCGATCCCCAGTGCCGCCGGGTACCCACCGGTTTTTAATGGATACAAGATTTCCCCCGGCCTGGTGCTCGGCTCTTCTGGGTGAGATGCTTGGGAAAAGGGTCTTGACCACAGTTGCTCTGATGGATCAGCGATAAGTTCCGCCGTCAACAACGTTAAATCCGCCTCGTGTGGTAGAAGCCCATTTGTGGTCCTTTTGAACCGAAGCGGGGTCTTGTGGTAGAGCATCCGCCTCGCATTCGGGAGGTGCTGGGTTCGATCCCCAGTGCCACCGGTTACCCACCGGTTTTTAATGGGTACAAGATTTCCCCCGGCCTGGTGCTCGGCTCTTCTGGGTGAGATGCTTGGGAAAAGGGTCTTGACCACAGTTGCTCTGATGGATCAGCGATAAGTTCCACCGTCAACAACGTTAAATCCGCCTCGTGCGGTAGAAGCCCATTTGTGGCCCTTTTGAACCGAAGCGGGGGTCTTGTGGTAGAGCATCCGCCTCGCATTCGGGAGGTGCTGGGTTCGATCCCCAGTGCCACCGGTTACCCACCGGTTTTTAATGGATACAAGATTTCCCCCGGCCTGGTGCTCGGCTCTTCTGGGTGAGATGCTTGGGAAAAGGGTCTTGACCACAGTTGCTCTGATGGATCAGCGATAAGTTCCGCCGTCAACAACGTTAAATCCGCCTCGTGCGGTTGAAGCCCATTTGTGGCCCTTTTGAACCGAAGCGGGGGTCTTGTGGTAGAGCATCCGCCTCGCATTCGGGAGGTGCTGGGTTCGATCCCCAGTGCCACCGGTTACCCACCGGTTTTTAATGGGTACAAGATTTCCCCCGGCCTGGTGCTCGGCTCTTCTGGGTGAGATGCTTGGGAAAAGGGTCTTGGCCACAGTTGTTCTGAGGTTGTCCGACACTGGGGCTTCGCCCGCGAGGGGCGCAGCGGGGTTTACGGAGCTTCTCCCAAGCGACCACCCCTAATGAAATCCGGGCGCCAGGCCGGGGGCTGCAATGACGAAGGAAATTTTGAGACTCAGGTTTTTTGATGACGGCGAACTAGTCGTCAACATACCTGAGGAAATTCTTTGGTTTTGGGTGGAATGAGTTGGAGATGTGCAGTTTATTATAGGAAGAAGCTGCACCTCCCTGGCTGCGTTTGTGACCGAGCGACTAACCAGTTTCCATAGATAGCCATACTGACACACACACAGTAGTCCCGTATATTTTTTCTTTGTTAACCATCTTGCTTTCTTCAAAACTACATTAAAATCGCTCAAACAAGGGTACATATTTAATATAGCTTAATATAGTATTACTGCTCGTTGTATGCGGAGATATGGTACCAAATCCGGTTTCAAACGACGCGGAAACCCTGCAGATAATTTCAGAAAGACATATTTAAAAAAGAAATTGATTTTTTTGGGGAAAGGAAATGGCGCAACGTGAGACAGGCGTCATTTCCTTTTCTGAAAACGAACTTTCATTTTCCTTCGTTTATGGCGCGGTTCGGCGGGTGTTCGTCGAGATATGTGAGGCAGGCGTAACTTCCTTACCTTAAAACCAACTTTCATTTCACATTCCTTCCCTTACGGCGTGGTTTGGGTGTTCACTGAAATATATGAGACAGGCGTCATTTCCTTTCCTTAAAACCAACTTTATTTCACTTTTCTTCCCTTACGGCACGGTTCAGATGTCCATCGAGATATGTGTGAGAGAGAGAAAAAAAACTTTATTGTTGGAGAGGAAGCCGGGGCACGCCCCTGGGTCTCCGCACGACCCCACTGCACTCAAGTGTTTATGTCCCTAAGGTCCATAACACTGGCAGCCCGGCCGGTGGCGATTGTCGGCACGGCCGGGTCCTCCGAGCGCAGCAGGGTCTCCCAGTCCTCCCAGGTCTTGAGGCCCTCTAGGCCGCACGGGGGAGGGTCCGCCGGGCAGAGGGAGAGGATGTGGAGGGAAAAGGCGAATGGTTCTGGGCACAAGGTGCAGGCAGGAGTGGGGAAGGAGGGGTGATAGTGGGCTAGGGTCCGGGGTGAGGGGAGTGTGTGTGTCTGTAGTTTGCGCCAGAGTGTTGCGTGTTTGTTATCTAGGGAGGGGTGGGGCGGGGGTAGAGCTGACGCGATGCTCTGTAGGCCTGCGTCATCCCGTTGAACGAGTGCATTCGCTCCCTCGCGAATCCCCGATCCGAGGCCACCTGAACCCGGTTTAAAGAACCTCGGGCTAAAAGGTTGGCGGCCTCGTTTCCGGGACTCCCGGAGTTCGCAGGCACCCATATAAGCTCTACATGGCGGGGGGGGGGGGGGGGGTGCATCGGGCGAGCCCAGTATGCCAAAAGCAGGGACGTGGACTCGGCCTCGCGAAAAATTTAGAATTGCAGTTTTAGAGTCTGTTAAAATGTACTGGGCTCCCGTGCGGGTGATGGCAATTGCGATGGCGGCTTCCTCTGCAGCCTCTGGGGTGGTGTCAGGGGGGAGAGGTAGTGTGAGGAGGGCGGATGAAAAGCAGTCCACCACGGCAGCTGTTGCTTCGTCACCCGTGCAGGCGGCGTCCACCCATACGGCGTCCGGCTCGGAGCCGTACACTCGGTGGAGTGCCTTCGCACGGGCTCTGCGGCGCTGCTCATGGTGGGAGGGGTGCATATTTTTGGCAGTGGCTTGATGACCAGCTCTCTGTGAAGGGATCGAGGAATGGGGAGGAGGGTTGGGTCGTTGGCCGGTATTCTGATTCCGAGGGAGTCCAGGATATACCGGCCTGTGCAGGCTTGTGTAAGCCTTATGTATTGGGCCGGTCGATGGGTCTCCACGAGTTCCCCGATCGTGTTGTGGAGGCCCAGGCCTAGTAATCTGTCTGCGGGGGTGTTGAGGGGAAGATGAAGTGCGACTTTGAATGTCTTGCCGATCAAGGCATCCAAAGTATTTATGTCGTGTTTGGATAGTTCTAGGTATGGGGTAGTGTAGAGCACACGGCTGAGGACAAAAGCATGAATGAGGCGACAGAGGTCGCGCTCCTTCATGCCTCTATGATGGCCCGAAACGCTGCGGATGAGATGCGATATCGCGCCTGCAACCTGCTTGAGTTTCTTGAGGGTGGTGGTGTTTTTGCCATCGTTCTGGATATGCAGGCCCAATACGCGGAGGGTGTCAACCTCCGGTACCGGGTCCCCATTCAGTTCGATGGCAATGGGGGAGCGGAGGGAGCGTTGGTTCTTTGGCCGGATGAGGAGCAGTTCGGACTTCTCTGGGGAAGAAGACAGCCCGATGTTCTGTGCATAAGTTTGGGTGAGGGTGGCTGCTTCCTGTAAAATGTTCTCTATGTCGCCGTCACTGCCGTCGGTGGTCCACAGTGTGATGTCGTCGGCATAAAGAGTGTGCTTAAGGTGGGGGATAGTTGCCAATGTGGGTGCGCGCACGTACGCCTACATTCAAGCATTCCTCACTGACCGCACGGCTGAGATACATTTTGGACCTCTCTCTTCCCCCTCCTACACGCTTCAGAGTATCGAGATATGTGAGACAGGCGTTAAAGATCCGCAGGTGGTCGAAATTATTCCGGAGCCCTCCACTATTGCACCTCTTTCTTCCTTTCTTCCTTCACTTTATCCCTTCGCTTACGGCGCGGTTCAGGTGTCCAACGATATATGAGACATACTGCGCCATTTCCTTTCCCTAAAGAAACAAATTATTATTATTATTTTCTTGTTTAACGTCTAGGTACATTCAAGGTCAAACTTGCGGCCCCGCTGACGGCTCGAAAAGCTGGCGTAGTGAAGCTTTTCGCTTCAAAATTCATCGTCACCAGTGGTTTAAGTAGGATCTGAAGACACTCTATAACAAAAAGGAAGGCTTTCTAGAACCATGAAAGGCTTGAAAACCACATGAGCACGAAAAATATTATTCAGCAAAAGAAAAATTCCGTTATCAGTTAAACTATGTGTGGGGACTCGCCCCAGCTCTGTTCCCTTCGGTTTGTTTCTCAGCGATTTCGCGCTCTTTTCATTGTTACCGAGTGCGCCCACGCAGCAGCGACACTGCTGCGGGCATGGGCGAGACGGCTACGACAGTTTCATCCCTCCTACTTACGCTGGGCCCCTTTTGCGAGCGGCTTTGCTTGGCTCGGTCCTCTTTCCGCACATTCTTTCATCACAAGTCATCAATCTTTAAGGCCTGGGAAATCGACGCGCGTGGACGTTCCAGCGCGAGGATACGCTCTCCGCCAGAGGGCCGGAGCCTCGTGGGAAGATTCCACACGAGCTAGTCTTGTCCGGCCTTGGAACTTGTCGACTGCCCTAGCACGGGCCAACATTGGCATTTTACCTCGCTGGTGAGTCGGACGACTTCGATCACTGGCGTAATTTGTTGACAACCTGCGTTATTGATGCAGCAATATATGTAATTTAGTGTCCATAAGTATTCTTTTTGACAATTGGTTCCAATCGAGCACGGCCCGCCGTGGTCGGCATGTGCTCAGTAGCGCGTGCAAATCACGAGGTTACTTCGGCGGTTTGAACTGCCTGCCGCAAATAAACGGGAAAAGCGTTTTAAATCGCCTGTTTCAACTTCACATGTGTTATGCGGAATCTTTTGGAAGTTCTGGAAAACTATTAACCCGACACACTCGAAGCCTTTAACATTAAAAGACGATGATAAGAACCTTAATCAGGAACGGGAATTTAGTCCCACTTTTAATATATTTTCGTGATCAGTTTGAACTAAATAACGTGGTGGTGAATTACGAGACTTCTCAACTCACGAACACCCAGTTATGCCAGACGTTATACTTGCTGCACGGAAATGGTATTATGAAACTAATCGAGTCACGGAAGCTTGCATATTCATGTAGCAGTGACTCCATGAATTTTAAATCGTGAAACATTCCTAGAGCATTGTAAGCGTCAATGTGTGCCGCCTCTTTTAGCAGCTTTTATCAACAGGCAAGCTATTGCGAGACTGTTAAGTTGGTAAGCTCAGTATAGTATCCCGAAAAGAATAATTTATTTCAGGTAAAACTGCAGTGCCATTTCTCGAGCAGTCATGTTTTCGAAAGCAGTGGTACATGTTGTTTATTTTCTCACCTTCAGATTTATTGCCAGGGGTAAATTTTTATCCCAGTTGCCATGTCATGCCCTACTAAAATGACCTTCCTGCTATTCCCAATTCCTCTCGACATTGTGACGGACTGGAATACGATGAACTGTGCAGTGGCGCGGGCAGGAGTGCTCGCGTCAGGCCTTCCCCCATTAAATCATCCTGTAACCATCTGTCATCTCGTCTTAGCCACCGGTTTGCCATCATGTAGCATCTGGTGTGAGGTGCGGGGTACCTTCATCGCCATCCTGGTCCCGGAGATTTGGCGTCCTGTGTCTGCCGTGGCCGTCGGCCGTGTGTACCAGGTACGCACCGCCCGGGTGTGCGCAGCCTGCCTGACCAGAACTGACCTCGCCGATCACCCCAGCTCCGTCCCCCGCCCCAACCAGAAGACACGACCAAATGACGACGCTGCCGCTACAAGACCCTATGACCTCACCGACCCGAGAAGCCGCATACAAGTAAGAACACAACCCCCCCTCCCCCACCCCCACTGCCCGTGCGTCCATGAGCCTCGGCCGGAGCGCTCCTGCCGGAAGGTCAGGAGTGCTCGCGCCAGGCCGTCAGGGCAATTAGACCATCCTCTAACCATCTGTCATTTCGTCTCAGTCATCGGCTTGCCCATCACTTATCGATATAAATGACCTTAGCTCCAACATTGACCTAAACATTCCTACTGACCCTCTACACCTTGATTTTGGAAAAACTTTTGAAAAAGTACCGTGTAAAAGACTGCTATTAACGCTCTGGTGCCTAAACATCAGTGGTTTAGTAATTAAATGGATTCGTAACATTTTTACTAACACAGAGCAATTTGTCTGTGCGAACAAGTATTCTTCTCCTCGCTCTCCGGTGTTTACTAGTGTTCCCTAATGTACATACTGTTGCGTAATTGAGACAAAATCGAGAAAATCCCTCTGCCAAACACCCTCTCGTTAGAGCTCAAAATTCGCACAAAGCTGGCATTTGGTGGTCAGTTTTGTTTTATCTTACGTTTGGTTAGAATACTTCGCTCATGCCGTAGAAATTAATCGGAAATCTTCATTGCCTGTGGCGACGGTCGCACCAAAACTGCAAGCTTTCGCAGTAATAATGCCTGTTGCGCCATCATGCGCACTCCAGACGAATGAGCACTCTACCGTGCAGGGAGGCTGCTGGGAAACCCATGGGAGAAACGCAAGGTGCAGGAAGGGGGCAGTTGCGAGTGTTTTCTGCGCCTAATTTTGATTGATTGTAAAATATTTTACTCTTCGGAAAGTTTGGTATGTTAAGTGGTCGATAAAAAAGCCGAGAAAGCACTTTCAAACCAAGTGTGCAGCCGCTTCCTGCGCCATGCGTTTCGCCGCAGCCTCAATGGTAGAGACCTCGTTCCTTCGGCTAGCACAGATGGCGCTACGGGTACGACTGCTGTGAAAGCTTGCCGTTTCGGTCCGCCGTCACTGCAGAGGATGGAGACTGTTGATTAATTCTGACAGTATCAAGCAAGTGTCCCACACAAATGTAGTATAAAGCGAAACTTACCAGCAAATACAACCTCTGCGTGAAATTTGAGCTAGAAGAAACATGTGATTAGACTGAGAGAATTTTTTCTAATTTTCTCTGATTTACGCAACAGTCAGTAGATTGTTTGGCCCTTGCTTTTTTTTTAGCTACGCAATGATCTTTGAGCCAATCTTACCTCCACCATCCGTAAATTTGTTGATGATTGTGTAATTTACTGTCCAGTCTAACAGCGCTGACGTCGACGTCCTTCAACATAATTTTACCCGAATTGAAACCTTGTGCAAACAATGGTACATGTAAATTGTGTGGTTTAACGTCCCTAAGCCACACCTAGGCTATGAGGGCAGCCGTAGTGAAGGCTTCGGATTAAATTACAACGTCTGTGGTTCTTAACGTGCACTGACATCGCCAAGCACAGTGGCGCCTTTTTGCGTTCCACCTGCATCGGGACGTCGTCGCCGCTGCCATGATGAAGCCCGAATCCTCCGGCTCAGTAGCTGAACGCATAACCACTTAGACACGGCTAAGATGTCCTGATTAGTGTCTCCCAACACTACTAAACCATGTTTGCTCTCTTTCCATCGCCATGACACACTTCTTGTAAATAAGTTCTATTCGATCCTTAAGAGTCGTCCGCTTTTCTGTAAGTACTTGGCCATTACTGTACAGCCCAATTTAATATGATGATACATATCATGAACATCGCAAACGACGCTTAAGCACCCTTAGTTTTATACGCAGCAGTTCGCGTTTTGCTACCCCTGTTTGTCAAATTATTAACATGCATAAGTTTTGTCTGTCCAAAAAGAGAACACGCATCAGTAATATGAGATTTCAGCTAACCTAGTCTGTCATTAACTTTAGAGAGAAGAGAAAATCATGCTATCCGCGTTGGCTTATTGAGTTACTCTTTAAGCTAGTATGTCTGGTTTAAAATCCAAGGCCTACTCACCCAGCTATGAAGCGCGACGAAAAGTTTCTCGCTTGTGAATCATTCACAAGTTCTCTACCTCATCTTTAGAAGGTTTAGCTGCATCCACAGCTCATCGCCTCGCCTGCCGAATAATTCACCACAAAGTGGTCGGCGGCCATGCTTGAAGAAATACCGCTAATTTTCTGTAGTTTTTCATCACGACATCTCGGGATTGCAAATACCTACCGCTGGACGCTGTACATCATGTCAACCCCATGAATTTCAAGAACGTAGTACAGACCTTCATTACGTAATAGTCATGTCTATTATTCAGGTGATGTTCGGTACTCGGGGCTATTCAGGCAATGAATGAAACAAATATTTGTGTATATGCGGTGGGGTATAAGAGGGAAACATACAAATAATGTGTTTGGATGGCGAAAGGAAGCGGCACGTAGCTAAATTTCGCATTTTTCTGCAGTCGACTTAGGCTCTAGACGCGAAAAATTTCATTATTTCATATCGAGCCGAAAGCTTTTCATAGAAATTTACCACAAGTCACTCTTACCGCCAGCAGAAACAACACTCGATGACATGGCTCCCAGACTGCAACGTTTTTTTTTTTTCGCTGGTTAAAGCGCGAATTCTTTTTGAATTCACCCCTGAAAACACCTGGCTCTTCCTGATGTGCGTTAACGGTCAAAGGCTGATGACGTCGCCAAACAACGCACTGGCACAGACGACATAAAAACTTGCGTGGCACAGTACTTGGGCTTCATGGCCAGCAAGCCACGGAGCGGGAACTGCAGAGTGAAACCGCTTCTGAGGACTCCCTGAAGACCGTGGTGACAAGTCTGTCAAGGGGGCAGCTCGATCAAATACACAATTAGCTTCTGCAGGGGAATTTCTAATGCTAACGGAAATGCTAATGCTAATGCTAATTTCTAATGCTAGTCGTAACCATCCTGTGAGTTTTTTAACTTCCGTTTTAGTTTTGCTTACTTTTAAATTTTTTAAACTTTTTCTTCCTTTCTAATGACACACCTACTCATTAACGTACAGTCCTGTGGCAAGGCATACACCACATACATATCTATTGCGTGCCCGCCTCGCAATCTGAAAGTCTTTGGTTCAATTCCCCGCATCTTCGGAAGAAGATTCTTCGCCTGATCGCGTGGGCCTGGGATGCCACTTTTTCTGGTCATCGGGTTTGGTTTCCTATGAGCCGTATAATGGTTTAGTGTTAAGATTTCGACAAGGATTCATGCGGGACACGTTGGCTTTAAAACATGCCAAGAAAGAATACGAAGCCTCGCTTTCTCACCTGATAAAAACAACGGATTTGTTCCGCTGGTATCAAACTGTTCAACTGGCAAGAAATACGCCTGTGCGTGCTCACAACAACCGCCGCTGATAAGGTCAGGGCTCCTGATGCGCGTGGTACAGGGCCAGAGTGGAAATATTCTCATTTGATGGAAACGCATTCCTTGTCGTTTACAATGCCCTTTCTAACTTCCCAGAGGTCGATAAACTCGAGTACAATAGGGAAAGAGCTACAATATTGCTGCACTGAGCGCTATCTTATCGAGGTATGGTATGTCGGAAGCAATTTGCAGGGAAAAAGCGCCGCAGTCTTTTAGCTACGAGTTGGCTAACTTTTCTCGAGATTCCTTACTTATTGACCCCATTACCAGCAGTCCAATGGACATAAGGAAAAGGTGCGCAGGTTGTCAAACGCCACTTAGAGAAAGCCCAGGATTCCGGGGACGACTTCTGGCAGAGACTGCAGGCTTATCGCTTAGCTCCACACAGCGACGCGCGACACGTTGATGAACGTTTGCAAACAGACCCAAAAGGGCCAGGAAGCGCGTTCGCAGGACTACAAAAATAAAAGACTACACACGCGTTTAGCTACGCTGAGGTACTGTGTAGGAATTTCTGTGTAGGCGCTTCTGGCATAATCGAAAAGATGTGTTTCTAAACATGGTATAAAAGTATATATTACCAATCCCTTGTCATGGTTTAATACTGCATTTTCTTTGAACAGAAGTTGGAATCTTTTTTTCGCCGTTAGCGTGAGGGAACAGCCTACAAGACACTTTCTACATATAACTGGCCGCTCAAGCCTGCAATGTGTGCGCGGCCAACAAGACGAAGAAGCAGCTCACCACTGTAATTGGTATGCAGGACATTTTTATCAAAGGAGGGGATTAAAGAAGGACCTGAACACTGTTATGAAACACCATTCAGCCCTCAAACGCTTATTAGGACGGTGACCGGCACGTGTGTTGCAATAACGAAAAAGCATGGCGCTCCACCCGATTCTTGGTCGATCCCTCAGCGTGGATATGTGCCATCTTTTGATAGGCTAACAACAACAACACCATGGCGCTCAAATCACTCTTCCCTGGTAATTACTAGAAGTAACGAAGTGAAATTATCTGGTGTTAACGCTAGTGCCTCTCGTCATTGTTTGTGTTTTGATTAACTCCAATATCTATAGAGTTAATTTTCCTGTGCGGACATTAAGGCGCTGATTGTTTTTAACCGACCTTTTATTCATACATTGCCTTAAGGCTTCCTACTTTCATTAGAGGGTAGTCATTAGATAGTAGTCGACCTCTCCTGTGTTGTGACGGCAAATAATCGTATACAGCGTACACGGGCGTTCTCCTAATCTCAGCTGGAGCTTGAGCCCGGCTGGGATACGATGGATTCTGGGTATCGTTATCGAGTATCGCAATAACCAGAGGCGGTAGTTTCCGCTTGGCATAGAAAAGAAAAAGAATCCAGGGCTTTGCTCCGATGCATTCTTTCCTTGCGCAAAAGTAAAAGACATTTTAACTGCCTCCTTATCGTGCCGCTTTATTTGCTGCATTATCGATAATTCGTGGTAGTTGGTTGTCTTCGCGGCATATTCAACGCGAAGCTGTGACGACTGAGAATGTTATGACATTGCTATTTTTTTTCTGCGGCTTCAATTACCCTGAAGGTCTCAAAGCCAGCGTTTTTTCTTACGCAACAGACCCCGGATGCCGAGGCAAGGGCCTGCGGAGAATTGTTCCCAAAGAATTCACGTTAAGAAAGTCTTTAAATGCAAATAACAGTGATTAAAACCGCATTATTTTCATCTTTTCGTCACCCCACTTTTCTAAAATTAGGTATTTGCACCAGCACAATCAAGGAACGAACGTAAATTTAGCTGCATTGTCGCGTGCATTGCTTGAACATCGAAGTACAATAAAACGCTACTACATTTATACCTGCTGAAAGCCTACTGAATAGCATCAAAACCTCCCTTTATGTCTCTCTACCAGCGTTTCCCATTCGTGATAACTGTTTCCTTGCACTTTGCATATCGTTTTCAACCGAGATTTCAGTCTAAGGTAAGAGAATCAAATCAGAAACTCGAGCTGAACGAAAAGGCACAGAAAAACATCCTCGAGCACCCCTAGCCACGAAAACTAATAATTGAACCCCGTTTACTGCTTGGCTGCAATATGAAGGCAAATAAATAAGCGCAAGTAGATAGGTGCAGACGTCAGTGAAATCATTGATGATAATTACTTGCACCTGGCCCACAGGACTGAGATATGAACACATTACTTAGAAACAGCAGGGCCAGCAGACGAACACGACCCACGCCATCGACTCTCAACGCGAGGTTGAAAAAAAAATTAAGCTCTTATCTCCATCTTCAAGCAGGACACTATATATACACACATGGCGAATCTATGCATACCAAAACGAGCTACATTAGCTGAAATCGATACTGCAACTTTTTTCAGGCGTTCCAGATCAGTCGTGCTGTAGAGTGAAGCTGAACAGTAAGATCATTTGACGGCGCTTCAGCGTGGTCGGGCTCGTTTTTTAAATTAAGTTGTTTTTAACGTGCCAGTACTAGCTTGCTCATAGCGCAACCCTTTAGTCGTCACAAGGGACGTGTTTGTTGTGTTAAACAAATAAACGGTTATAACGAAGTTAGCGGATTGGCCAAGTCACAGGCCACACAGGCGGCAACTGACGGTTGGCGAAATACGATTTTCATGAGAAAGTTTGAATGAATGATGTCTGCAAACAACGAACAAATTGGTCATGGAAGACTGAATATGGGGATAAGGCTTTATGCGCAGGAAATCGGAATATTTGAATTAGAATAATTTTTTTTCTATGCGCTGAATCAAGTATGAATTAAGAAATACTTCAGGGACAAAAACCGTTTTGTTTCTTAGATGAAGTTTTGAATAGCGGAGAGCATATCCCTGCTGTTGTGTCTACGCGCAGAACCTCCCAGAGAGAGAACAAGCCCCGTAAATAAGAACATATCAAACACCTCTATAAATAGATGACGCGGTAGGACCGCAGAATGTGATCGATGCACGTGTTTCGGGCTCAGCGCAGAACGGGCACAAAGCGAAGAGCACCAGATCAGATCTGTGGAGATGGAACATTATTTTGAATGCAACAGCGTAGTCGCGTGAAAAGAACCCCAAGCTTGCGGGGGGTTGCCATTGTTTACAGCTACAGGTGAACTGATGAAGACAGTTGTCAGTGGAGAAAGAGAGCGCTGATGAAGCAAATTCTAGCAATACCATGTAGCTGGCAAGCGAAGCTGTCGTAATACCTGCGCAGGAAAGTAGGAGGCTAGTGCTTCGGCTTCAAAGAGATGTTTTTGTTAAAGCATCTGCTGCCTCATATAAATGGAACCTACCAATACTGAACAGCTGTGTGCTGCTACCAAAAAGGTGAAGTATGGTGCCTGCGATTCCGCAGGTGTGGTTAAAAAAGAAGACAAAGACAGCAAGCCCATCGTGATTAGAGGAGAAAAAAAATAGTTGTCCAATTTACGCGAGCCCAGGACGACTGCTAAAAACACGACAAAACAAATGGCGCTGCTGTCGGGGAACTTGAGCGAGAAAGACCAATCGAGGGAAAAAGAAAATACTTACACGTCCATTTTCTTGGCACTGCGACGCGTCCATCGCAATGAAATGATAGAGAAAAGACAGCAGCTATAAACTATCGAGTATTCGAAAGGGTATTAGTTTTGCATCCTTTATAATAATGTCATCAAAGACAATCCGAATAAGCGTAGTCTGAGCACGATGGAAGGACTTGCGAAATTTGGACGAAGGAGCGTGTGACACAGCCGGTGGAAATGAACTGATTGTTTTGAGCATCTGCATGAAATGTATTAATGTGCCCTCGTACCAGAATAAATCTCAGTTGTTAGTGCGCGCTTGTCCGGTGTCCGTAGTTTCAGTTGTCATTTTTGTCACGGTGTGTAGCGCGTTATTCCCATCAAATGTACAACCAACTAGTCGACATTGCTGCCTTGCTTGACCATTTCTTGTTGCTCTTGCCTTGTCCACAAAGCTGCTGCTCTACTTTTGATGAATTTAGGCGGAGCTTGTGAATCGTGTCAGCGGCATTCTGTTGAGTAGTGATGTTGAGACGCACCCGGAGCCCCCTAAAAAGAACCCTCAAACTAACTCAGGCTAGGCACGCGATTCAGGTCCGCCTCTACTACCGATAGGTCGCAGGCAGCGAACCGCGAGCCTCCACAATATAGAAAACTGAACGCAATGCTGGTGACATGTTTTCTCAGCTCCTTGCTGGCCATAATCGAATTGCGCAAGATATTACGATCTTACGACGTTTATTGACTCCCGCTTTGAGGCTTTTAAAACCCGTCTAGCTGCTCTCGAGTCTTCTTCCCTCCCATTCTCTAGCTTTGCGTCTGATAAAGTGCAAAATGAAATTCAGGCATTAACAGCCACAGTTTACAACTTTGTCACGCAAAACGATGAACTGGAAGCTTGTCTCAGTCAAAACAACATCAAGTTTGTCAATTTACTTCCCGATGATTCAAAAACCCGTGAACGCAGTCGATAACACTCCTGCGGTCACTCACCTGTGCTATAAACAACAGGCGGAAGTGGCTTCGTTTTCGACAACTCTGACACGTCTCCATTCAAATAATAGTGCATTGAAAAACAAGTCTCGTATGAACAATACAATTTTGCAAAGTTTTTAAAGAAGAGACTAGCGAAACCATTGTAACATTATTAGCTAATGCGTCGCTCATAATTTATGAGAATATCGCCATATACAGTGAAGTTAAACATGGTGTCTGAGTTGTTATTTGCACGGGTAAATACATGTGCTTCCGAGCTCATTTTTAAAGTGCGATCATACTAGCTAAAGAATGTGCACGGCGAGCTATACATTAGCGGTGAAATTCAAGACAATCGCACGGGCCACAATAGTGTCGTTGCCACCACGGCAGTGTTTTCCAGTCGTTTGGAATAATTTAGTAGCTGGCAGCTGCCATAGACGGTCGGCGACTGTAGAAGTTGTTTGCTGCGTCAAGCATGCGTGGATTATTGCAGTGCCTGTACATGAAATCCTGCGGGGAAGTCATTCGCAAACGCTTTCTGAGTTATCACTTGTTGAAGATCGTATATTGACCATACTGTGCAATGTGTAATGAATGACATCGCGAGTTTTCTTATTCTTTTAAAGCAGTGATTTAGAGATAGTTGGCTTTTCTTTGCATTAGATAGGGCTTTGTTTCGCGCATCAAGAGATGCCTGATGATTAAGTTTTACAGAGTGCAGTCAACCTGTAAGATTTTCCAAGCGGCGGAGGCAACTAAAAAACGAGGCGACAAGTCCGTAAGATGTCCCCTCACTTGCATCTCTCTTAAGTATCTCGAGTAGTTAACTTACTCGTTTGCTTTCATTATTTTCATTGGACATCACGTTTTTCTTTCTTTTCCGTGCTATTTCATTATGGCATGGCACGCTGTTCATTGCATACGCTTACATCATTTTCGAAAGGCGTTGGAGCTTAGCAGGATTCAGGCGTCTAAGTGAGCCGTATTCCTTGATATCGACGCGTCTTTGAGCTATGTAACTTTTTTTTTGCTAAGCAACAGCCAGCCAAAGATAAGGCTCTATAGGTACGTGCGGCAGTGTTACCTTATCTTGGCTCTAATCAAAATTTCTGCCCTGTGAAAGAGATACAGCATTGAGGAATAGACAGGACTATCAGGTCATTGCGTCGACCGCAGCAATGCTGCGTGGTGTCTCAGGCCCCGACGCGTTATACCGGTAACAAGTTGACCCGTGGGTTTTCCGCCAGTGTGGCAGGCCTCTAAAATTCTGCAGGCTTCGTTACCGTGGGTTCCGGAAACTCGAGACACATGCTCAGTGTGGACACTGTTAATTTCATCACAAGCATCTGAAGACCAGCTGTTCGCGCGCCACCAGAGCGTCAAGGGCAGTCCGGAGGCGCAAGCGCCACGGTTTGGAACATGTGCAACTTTCCAGGTTCATTCTTGGAAAAAGCAGAACACCACGTGAAAGCCCGTTAATAGGCTGGTAGCTGTGCTAATTGGTATACGGCGAAAACACCAAAGCGGGGTGTGCTGAGAGGACAAAAGTAGTGTAATTCAGCGAAAGTAGCGCGGTGACGAGTAAGTCTACATGTTTTCAACGCGAAGCGCATCCAGGTTTTATGTACTACGGATCCTGGGCTTTGCTCAAAAAAAAAAAAAAAAACTACGGGAACGCTCAGGTCTGCTAAAGAGTGAGGCGCGAGAGCATTACAATTCACATATTACCTAGCGTCTGTTGCAAATTTGTCTGCGTATTTGCGTCAGTTTCTTTGCAACTGCCAGTACATCAACCGCCACGTTCTGGCTGCTAGAAGAAGTAACAAGTATCCGCTATGTTGTGACAGTGCCTACATTTGTATATGTCACTTTTTTCATATCTTTGACTTTCACTTAAGCACTTAATTCATATGCATTCGTTTTTTTTCGGGTAGTCTTCATTTATATCTTCACCCATGCGCGATGTCGAAATTGCGTCCATTGGAGTCGCTTCAGGCACCATTTCTCCTTTATGGAGCGCGACGAGCTTCGCCTTATTGTCAGTGAAATTCCAAGTCATATATTATATTACTTTCAGGATATTGCTCTTGAGATGACAGCTGTGATGACGTCCCAAGGTCACGTTACCTTTGCTGACCAATCATAAATTTAATTGCAACGGTAGGAAGGTTGCGCACAGTCCGGGGACCAGAAAGCCACCTATAACGGTTGGCAGGCTGAAATAACGTCACAAGATCACGTTGCCTCTCGCAACCAATCAGCAAATTTTGTGACATAGGACGGCTCATTTCGCTCTTTACTTGAGCACTAATGCTATTGCATTAATAGCCGTCACTGAATGTGCACAGTTATTAATAGCAGCACTGGCTATATTATGGCGCGCGCATTAGAAGGTGAAAATTTATTGGGCTTGGTTCGAGAATGGCTGAGTACTTTAAATTAAGAAATAAGTTGAAGCGAAGAAGGTTGGTTGGCTTTCAGGAAAAAAAGTGACTCAGCACCTGTCTCACTTATCTCGGTGGACACCTGAACCGCGCCGTGAGAGAAGAGAGGAGGGTGGGAGTGAAAGAAGAAAGTGAGAAAGAGGTGCCGTTAGTGGAGGTCTCCGTAATAATTTCGACCACCTGCGGATTTTAAAGTGGACCTACATCGCACAGCACACGGGTGCCTTTTGCGTTTCGCCTCCATCGAAACGCAGTCGCCACGGTCGGGTTTCAAACACGGGCACTCCAGCCTCTATTGAATTCTTTATCATTTGAGTTGCGAAATAATCTGCCGTAGGCAGCCGCAAGCTACTGTGGTAGTCTTCTTTCTAAGAATTTTTGTGAGCGATTGGGTATCCTGTTCTACACCCTGCGTATTAAATAGATAAGCGGTCGCTAGGTATATCCTCCGACACTATGCCATGTTCTTCAGCTAGACGTCGGAGGTAACTACTCGACCCATTAGTGTGCCGAACATGTGGACCGCAAAAATCACCAGCTAACGACGATAGATTCATTGACCTGTGCTTTACGGTAGTCCTTTGCTCAACCCGTGGACACATGGAGCTTACTACCCCCAAGGCATGGCGCGCTCGGAGATGCAAGCGCCACACACCGGCCGGTCTAAATGCTTTATAATCGCATAAGCCTGCTTTACTCTTAGCAACACGTTGGGCAACACATTGAGTCTCTCAGGCTGCCTTCGCAGTTTTACGTGCCCCCACCATCAGCTTCTTCTCTTCTTCGAGCTCACAAGCGCACTTAACGTCTCTTTGCTTTTGCTACTGGACACGCTGGGTTTTTTCCGCTTTAGTTCGGCCGTGGTGACGCGCTCGGCTGCCCGGGCCACCTTTGCACATAAGTATGGGCAGGCACTGCATTTGCCGGCGACGCGGAAGTGTTTTTTCTTCAGGCGCCCAACCACAGCAGCTTTCCTTAGCTATACAAGATGCTCTTTATCTCTCGACTGTGCCACACGCCGGCCGGTCGAAATGCTTTAGAATGGCATAAGCCTGCTTTACTCTAGGAAACACGCTGGGCAACACGTTGAGTCTCTCAGGCTGCCTTCGCAGTTTTACGTGCCCCCACCATCAGCTTCTTCTCTTCTTCCAGCTCACAAGCGCACTTAGCGTCTCTTTGCTTTTGCTACTGGACACGCTGGGTTTTTTCCGCTTTAGTTCGGCCATGGTGACGCGCTCGGCTGCCCGGGCTACCTTTGTACATTCGTGTGTGGGCCAGCACTGCATTTGCCGGCGCAGCGGAAACGTTTCTTCTTCCAGCGCCAACTACAGCAGCTTTCCTGAGCTATACAAGAGGCTCTTTATCTCTTGACTCATACGGTTAGCTTTACTGTGAGAGTACAGCTCTACCGCCACCGACCATATGGAAAGTGCGAACGAGCGATTACAGTGTAACAACGAGGGTGATAGAGATAAAAGTGGTGGGGGGCGCCCCCCGTGTTTTCATGCCGCAAGTACCAGTGCACTGAAACGGACTGTCCTCCCACATATGAAGACCGATTTAGTTGCAAGGAAGTGCCGCCGTATAACTATGCAGTATATCAATTAGAACACACAGCGGTTTTTGCTGCCCAGCCGAATTGATTGTTGAATTACTTTTTGCGGCTATGGTGTTGATGCTCAGTAAGGCAGAAACTTGAGCTAGTTGGATATTGTTTGAACTCATACTTTCTAGCGCTTGGTGAACACGAGGGACAAGAACGCAGATACACAGGACGTACGCTAGTCCTGTGTAATTGTGTTCCTGTCCTGTCCTCCTGTCCTGTGTATCGTACGTCCTGTGTATTTGTGCTCTTGTCCCTTGTGTTCACCAAGCGCTAGAAAATATGAGTGTTGATGCGCAGGCCTTTTTGTTCGATATGCTCTGTTGCTGCTGTGCAGCATCTGAAAGGCTCTTCTCAGACGTGTCATTTTGTTATGTTATCTTAAATAACGCGGAGATCGCAGAACACGGGTAGTGTTGCATTTTGTCTGCGTGATAAAGCAGATGCCGCAGCTGAGATGACACCCGGCCGCAGAGCTTCGCATAGTCGCTAGCCACTGGTTCACAGCGGCGGATAACCGCTGGTTTGCGGGTGGTAGATGCATCAGAGTGTACCAGGATGGTGCGCCACTCTTGCTCACGTTCCGGAAATATTGCTGTCTACCACGTGAACATGAAAAGGCCATAGGTGCAGTGCCGTCGTTTGCACAAGAGATAGCCTCTCCTCGCCATGGCAACAGCGGTGATAAAGTGGCCTATTTGACGGAAATCTGTTACTTGTCTTGGCACGGGGGCTCAATGGTCTTCTGAACAGAGAAACTTGAAAACAAAAAATTGAAGGAGACGTTTAAGCTTCGCCTTAAGGATATGGCGCAATAGCGTAATGAATTAAATGCCATATATGCAGGAGGTTATTCTCTACTTACATATATAGATCCCTGGGAGCCCTCATATCCCTCCTGGAGCAATTATGCAGCGGTTAAGCGATGTGCCACTGCCCTGCGACGTCAGGTGCTCCCAGCGATGGGCCTTGTGCGACCCAGGTTGCTCTTGTTGAGCGACGAATCATTAATTTAACTGCCACCTGCCACGGTGGGAAGTTTTCTTACGATCCGGTGGGCAGGTTGTGATGACGCCGCCAGGTCACATGACCTAGGGGGCCTACGTGCCTTCTAAGTTGCTCTATGGGCACCACCTGCCACAGCCACGCTCATGATTTTTAGCTCACAGCGCCGACGCTGGATTTTCTTGACAACGGGGCCTTTAACGCTACTGCGTTAAAAACCTAAATCGATATACAGTCTAAGCATATCGCCAAAAACTCAAAAGAGTACGTATTTTGTTTTTGTCGGCGACCCGTACAATGCATCCCACCAAGGGAAACTGGCAAATTGAAGGCTACAAAAATAAAAAAAATGGAATGGAAGTTGTGCCATCACCGCCAAGTTCGCTAGGTCAACTGCAGTGTGTCGGCAGTTGACCGCGATTCCCTTTCCAGCGCTTGTAATTTAGTCCTTTTTGGTGTAGACATCTTAAATTTGAATGCAGTGACGAGAAATGTTTTCATTGCATTTTATAGAAAAATGATAACCGTTTCGTTGCGGACAAACGTCAGCATACCCAGAAAGGCCTATTTAATCCAAATTCCATAGCGACAGAACTTTTGCCGGCACCTGTGCAATGCCGCAAAGCTGGACGCGACAGCAGACGAAAGACGCGTAAAGACCACATTTCTGCTAGGTACGACCTACTTTCAGCACGCTTATACACGTCTGCATGAGAGGGTTGACATGCAAGTTTGCGTGTTGTTATTTTCCGCGTGTAAGTTGCTCTGCTCAGAGTAATGTTTTCGATTTTATTCATCTCTCCGGGTATCACAGGTTAAAGGCAACAATACCTGGGGAAAGTCTCTTCTTATCATGAGCGTGTCATTATTTGTCTTCCAAGGTTATTAACCGTTCTGAATTCGTGCCGAGATATACAGGTGATATGAAGGTGCCTCACAGAGAAGCGCTTTTCCTGGGAACATGCGGCAGCGCTCGCCAAGCGGTTTTCATACGTTAAATTAAGCGCAAGCAGTCCTCTTTACTAGCACACAGCCACCCAAGAGTCCCTTGAGCAAACGGGCACATCTAAAGCCACGTGACAAGTCCCAGCACTAAAGCTCCGCCTAGTCTAGCTCAACAAAAATATGGCGGCGTTAGATAGAACATCCAGCGGGAGTCGAAACATCGGACGCTCATTCGAAAGCGGCATTATCTCATCGGGTTCAAAATACGGCGTAGTTTTAGTAGTTGGCATAAAGCACATGTGCATGCCGGGACTTCTGTGCTTTTGGGGCTAACAGGTGTACGCCAACCTCTGAATGAAGCCACGTTGCGGGCGTGGTGGCAACTGCGTCGTTACGTCACAACACATGGCTAGTTTCGGGCTAGGTGAAGCGCTTGGTTTCCCCGAAATATTCGCGTTTTTATGACATTTGGAAGTCTTTCATATATGTCCGTTTTTTTTCTTCAATCTGTGCACGAACGGAAACAGGGCACCATTACAAGGCTAGTACGGGTGTTGACGTGCACCTGGCTGTTTTTAGTCCACATGCGCATGTGCGAGTAGACGCGTTTTGAGTTTGTGGCAAACGAGAGCCGTTCACGGCGTGCGCGGTGCCGGGAGAAAAACGGTTTTTTGCTTCTGCGGCAATGAATACTTGATTTTGGTCGCTATCGGAGAGTGCAGCTCGTGAGACGGGTCTCTACCAACATCTCTGAAGGCGCACAATGTTCGGAGGCAATCACGTAGGTGCAGCTTCGTTTTGTTATTGGAAGCTCGGTTTTTATGAGTGTAATAACCAATGAAATAGGGTCTCGACAGGTTTTGAACGAGCTTTGTGGTCGTGGGCAGTTCAACACTAGAGTTTTGTCAATGCCTGATTGGGAAGAAATAGGCGTTATCAACTGATGTAGGCTCGTGTTCTTGCAGGCGACGCAGTAAAGAAACTGCGCTCTTGGGACTTTTTGTGAGCAGAAGACAACTTCGGAGTGTTTATGTTACAAGAATTAACGAAATTCAGAAAGGATACCATCGTTTTCGTCTGCTACCTAACGATTGTGGGTCCACAACTTCGTGTTCTCGACAAAGTGCTCGAGTTCGCCTTCGTACAAACTTCATCTGATTTGCCGTACGGATAAGCTGAGTTGTTTAACTTGTTTAGCAAACATACTCACTCATACATGTGGAGCTGCGTTTTAGATACTCTTTGAAATGATTAATAAGTGTTCCTGATTATTTTACAAGTGGCTACTTGAGTGAATGTCCGACATTTTGCTGCCTCCATTTGTCATTCTGAACAGCACTCATTTATTCCTTTATTCTTCTATTTAGTTACACTCACCTCCCGGGATTTGAGTGCAGCTTTATCCTGCGATATACTGAGGCAGAACTCTTGGACTACGCTTAAGCTACCATCAATCTACCGTCAATTAGAAATTAATATGCAGAAAACCAAAGCGAAGTAATAATCAATGGTATCTGAACAGAACAGCAGTTTACAATGAGTAGCGAGGCACTGGAAGTGGTAAGTGAATATGCCTACTTAGGGCAGGTAGTGACAGCAGATCCGGACCATGAGAGGGAAATAACTAGAAGGATAAGAATGGAGTGGAGTGCATTTGGTCGATTCTGTCATGTCATGAATGGCAGTTTACCAATATGCCTTATGTGAAAAGTATACAACAGCTCTACCTTACCGGTCCTCACCTATGGAACAGAAACGTGGAGGCTAATGAAAAGGGTTCAGCTTAAGGTAAGGACCACGCAGCGAGCTATGGAGAGAAAAGTGATAGGTGTAACTTTAAGAGATTGGAAGCGGGTAGAGTGAGTGAGGGAACAAACGCGGGTTAATTGCATCCTAGTCGAAATCAAGAAGAAGAAACGGGCTTGGGCTGGGCATGTAATGCGAAGGATAGATAACCGCTGGTCCTTAAAGGTAACGGAGTGGATTCCAAGAGAAGGCAATACATGCGGCAGGAATTTATGTGGGCGGACGATATTAGGAGGTGTGCGGGGATAGGGTGGCCGCATCGGGCACAAGACAGGGTTAATTGGAGAGACATGGGAGAGGCATTTGTCCTGCAGTTAGCGTAGTCAGGTTGATGATGATGATGAAGAACGCAATTCGAAGCGTTGCTTCTTTGTCAGACAAGGCCTCTAAGAAATTATACTAAACGAACACTCCTCATTGATGCAGAGTGACGCGGTGTAACCCTTCTTTGTTTGCGGCTTCCTCTCCCACGTTTGCTGCTCTGTGCGAGAACGGGGCGCAACGTGCGTGTCTGAGAGCTTCGAGGAGGAAGGTGAAGCCACAAAGGACGCGTCTTCGCCTGGAGCTGGCCGCGAAGTGGGTGTCCTGTACATTCAGAGTAGAGTGCGGCCGCTCCCATGGTAAACGGTGCGGCCCCCACAAACGGCCCCAACAGACGCCCAAGTCCAGCTTTCTCGGAGAAATATTTTGAAAATTGAAAAATAGTAAGACAGTGCCGTGTAAATATCGACGGTAAGGGTCCATTATTCTAATATGTAGCAACATATTTATGTTTAAGTGATCCATCGATTGTATCGAATAATTAAGACTGCCATAGAAAACCAATGGGGAACGTTTTTGACGATTACGAAACGTTAAGAGAAAAAAAATATACAGGACTGCCGTCTGGTGATCTGCGGATATATGGTTTGTTATAGTGAAATCTTACATTATATAAAAAATTGCGTTTACAAACGGTTTCCCGCACAAAAATGCTTTTGCATATATAAATTTTGTTCTTGTTTCGGTCCCGTGCATTCCATTTAGCATGTATACCCGTCACAAGATCATTTAAATGGTACATACTTTTATTTTTTCATTGTTTGCTTCTATCTAATTATTGTTTCTCTGTTTTGACATGTTCATCTTGTGACAAAATTCGTGATTTTGCTCCCCTCTTATGTAATGCCTTCGGGCCTTTAAGGGAAAATGAATGAAATGAGTGTCCAGAATTGCTTGGTATGTGTATGTGTTGTTTGGCGATTATGCTGTCGATTCATGGCTGAGTCAAGTTACGACTAGTAGCTTTAGGGTAGATTATAGTCTGATTCGTACGCAATCAGTCTCGCACCTCTGAGACAATCAGAGGCCCCACAACATTTGCGCAAAAAATCGCCTTACTTGAGCAAGACAGTTCGTCTTTTCAGAGCGCAGTTCTTAGCCGCCCGCATCTGGGCTGCGCGCCGTCGACGTTCTGGGCGTAAGCGGCAGAATATCGCTTATTACGTTCGCGCAGTGTATGTACAGCAGCGTAACCGTTCCCATTTATTAACAGTGTCCCAGCTAAATTCCTCCAAGGTTTAAAAACACGCCGAGGCGCTCTAAGACGACAAAACCAAAGGCTTGCTGCTGGCTATTGTATAGAGGAAGTCACAGTATTTTTTTGTGTTGTGCTTAATTACGTAATTAGTCGAGATTAATTAACCAACTTCGCAAGCAACCAAGATAGGCGAAAAAGGCCACTGAGAAGGTTCTAGAACGGTCCGCAAAACGTTCGATTGAACCGTTTTTAACTTTCCATCTATTATGTATAAGGCTTTTTTTTTGCGCACTGCAGATGCCCGCGAAATACAAAAATATACTATGTGTCATGCACGCTTGCGCGCCGCGATTGCAGTGCTCTCAAACGTTCCATGTAGGAACGAACAGATGGTTTAGCCCGGTGTGCTGCCGCTTAAAAGGTGACAGGGCAGCGACGCAGCTGCTGGTTGTGCGATTTACGCCAGCGGTGTGCTTCCCTTGCGGCGCTTGATGATAGCGACCAGCAGATACAGTCCTTATCGCTTGCGCTCGCGTAATCGCACAGCCAACGCCTTTGTCGCAGCCCTGTCACCTTTTAAGCAGCAACACACCCGGTTAAATGAGCAGTTTGTTGGTTGTGCGGAACGTTTGAAAGCACTGTAATCATGGCGCGCAAGCGGACATCTCACGTGGTATTCTTTGTATTTCACGGGCATCTGCAGAGAGCGAAACAAAGCCGATACGTAATAAATGAAAAGTTAGAAACTGTTCAGTGGGACGTTTCGTAGACCGTTCTACAACTTTCTCATTGGACTATTTCGCTTATCTTCGTTTCTTGCGAAGTTGGTTAATTAATCTTGACTAGTTATGCAACTAATCACGATACAAAAAATAGTGTGAGTTGCTCCATACAATAGCCAGTAGCAAGCATTTGGTCGCGTCCGCTTCGAGTGCCGCGGCATATTTTTAAATACTGTAGAAATTTAGCTGGTACGCCCTGTATATTGCCACTGCTCACATTCTGCCGGCGCCGCCATGCGGCCGAGCGGCATGACTTGGCTCGTGAGGGAGCAAGGAAGACGACGTTGCCGCTCGGATGTTAAGAGGACGAAGAAGAAGAAGATGTTCGCTGTGGGTATGTGTCATGCCTCAAGAGGACGAAGAAGAAGATGTTCGCTGCTGGTCTTCTTGGCCATTCCGATGAAAGCCCCTTTTGAGTCGCCGTACGTCTGTCGGCGACATTTTGGTGGAGCCGCTGGGTATCGTCCCATGCACGCTGACCCCGAAGACAATTTTGACGCTGATCCCCGACGCTTGGAGCAACACCCGTGCACTAGGCGAGCCGCCGCCTGCGAGGTCTGGAACCTGAGTTCCAGCCAGTGACGAAGCCGGTGCGTACTATGACATCCACTACTGCCAGTCAGACAGGTCAGCTTTCCGGCACTGTCCCGCCGGCTGTACTCCTCACACCTCGCTCACCGCCATCCTTTCACGGCGATAGATTAGAGGATGTCGAGTACTGGTTTGCCAGCTTTGACCGTGTGGCCACTTTCAACCCGTGGGACGACGAGCGAAAGCTACGAAACATGTATTTCGCGTTTCAAGACTCGGCAAAGATATGGTTCGAGAGTTATGAGGCTTTCTTTACCAACTGGGAAGCGTTCCGCCCTGAGTTGCTGACCACCTTCAGCACAAACGAACGAAAAGAAAACGCCGAAATCGCTCTTCGCTCCAGGTCACAGCAGTCGAACAAAAGCGCCGCCATGTTTATAGAAGATATGACGCGCCTCTTCAATCGTGCTGATCCTACCACGCCCAAGGCAACGAAGGTGCGCCACCTCATGCATGGTGTGAAGGAGCAGCTCTTCACCTGCCTAATACGCGACCCTCAATGAACCGTCGCTGACTTCGCCAAAGAAGCCACGGGTATGGAACGTTCATTGCAGGAACGCAGTGCGCAGTACTCTCGTCAGGGAAGTGTTGCAGCCACCAACTACTGTGCGTCAGTGGCGGTCGCCGGGGATGAGGCACTTCGGGAGCTTGTGCGGAGTGTGGTTCGCGAAGAACTGCGCAACCTACGCTTAGATGCTCCCCCTGCAAGTGTCGCAGCTGTAGCCGATGGCGTCCGTGACGAAAATCGGCGAGCGGTGCAGCCACCACCAGCACCACAGCCGGAACCGTACACCATGAGCCACAACGAAGACCTACGGACACCACAGCCGAAACCGTAAATCATGAGCTACAGCGAAGCCCTATGGAAACATGCGTCGGTGCTGCATGCATACCGTCCTGCTGCTGAACCAATGCAATGGTACCTTCCCCTCGAGCTGCGGGACCCACGCCGTGTTCTGCGAAAAGCGGATGTGTGGCGCACACCCAACAAGCGGCCGCTCTGCTACCACTGCGGGGAGCCAGGTCATGTCCTCCGCAACTGCCCATACCGGCGGATGGGCTTAAGAGGATTTCGGCCGGGCGCACCTTGACCGCGCTATGATGAGAGACCGCGGGACATTAAACAGTACCTGGCCGATCATGTGCCGCCCTCAACGCCTCCATGACATCAATCTATAGGTCGCCTCTCCAAGACGGGTACCTTCGCACAGTCGCGCATCATCCTCTGGCCAATTCAGAGGCACGACCCACCACCGGGAAAACTGAGGACGGCGTCCTCCTGGGGAAGGAACGCCGCTGCCACAGAGAGCGAAGAGCCTCTATCCGACGATTTGATGTGACGACCCGAACGCCGACGACCTCACCAGCCGACCTCCAAGACGATCTCAACGCCGACCATACTGACGACCTCATCGACAACGCCACCGAAGACTTCACCGTCGAGTTGGGAAAGAATTGTTTCCGCCACCGAAATTCTAGTTGCCGCTGACAGCTAAGACGTGACAGCACTCGTGGATACCG
Organism: Amblyomma americanum; assembly: GCA_030143305.2. Taxonomy (NCBI): domain Eukaryota; kingdom Metazoa; phylum Arthropoda; class Arachnida; order Ixodida; family Ixodidae; genus Amblyomma; species Amblyomma americanum. The sequence goes on along the minus strand of JARKHS020011002.1, from coordinate 28,725 downwards.
GAGCCGACTTTTCTGTCATGAGCAGCCAGCTAGCCACGACCCTCAGAAAGGTTCTAAGATCTTGGCTTGGGACGCAGATAAGCACAGCTGATTGCCACGTGGTAGCGACGATTGGCGTCTGCACCTGCCGTATAAGGATACGCGGTGCAACTTTCAGTGGCCCCTTGCCGTGCTACGAGAGTGCTCCAAAGAACTGATCATTCTCGGCATGGACTTCCTTAAAGACTATGGGGTGGTCATCAACTTGCAGGAGCAATTGGTATCGTTTTCGACACAGCGAGCCGTTGATACCGGCCCCGAGCTGCACAGAGCAGCACTACGCATCTCTGACGACCACATAACGATACCGCCGAGAGCAAGCAAGTTTGTCACAGTCCAGTGTGATACCAGCTTCGGTACTCGGGGCATCGCCGAAGCAATTGTTTAGACTTTTATTGTTTAGACTTGTTTGTTGATTGTTTAGACTTTTATCCGGTGGTGGCACCAGTCGCTTCTGTAACCTTTAATTTTCGTCAATCTCCGTATAATTTTGCAGACGCTCGTCCATGTTCCGGCAGTCGGGCGGCTCCACAGTTGCCCGGAAGTAGAGAGCTCGGGCTGACTCGTGGGCCGCGTCGTTGCCAGGAACGGACACGTGTGCGGGAGTCCAAATTAGGCTAATTTTTCTGTTTAGCCGTCCACTGGCCAGAATCCTTGCCGCTTCCGGCGAGATCCTACCCTTTTCAAAATTATAGATGACCGTTTTGCTATCGCTAATTATAAAATTCCGTTCCCTTTGGTGTATGGCCGTGATGCCCTGACCATACTGGACGTCATGCTGCTTCCCGGTTGTGCCCCCTCGTCTGTAGCGGGCGCTGACCAATTCGTTCGTGACGCAGAAGCCGCTCGCCATTTTGCTAGACACCGGATTCGAAACCAGCAGGAAACCTACGCGCGGCGCTGCAACCTCCGCCACATGGAGGTGATTTACAAACCCGGCGAACACGTCTGGGTATGGAGCCCAATACGTTTGCGCGGGCGCTCTGAAAAGCTTCTGCGCCGCTACTTCGGCCTCTACGAGGTGCTACATCAACTCAGCGAGGTAAACTATGAAGTGTTCCCACAAGGAGTTGTCCGCTCTTCTCGACCGCCCAAGTCTGAAGTCGTCCACGTGTCGCGCATGTAACCGTATTACGCCCGTTAGCCCCTGCCGGGGTTCACATTCAGTGGCGACGCCACACGCACCTTTGCACTTTCGGAGTCTCTATACTGTTTCCTTCGTGGCGGTGGCATCGATGTGATGCCTCTTGAAAGGAGGGGGACAATGCCACACTGCTCACATTCTGCTGGCGCCGCCATGCGGCCGAGGGGCATGACTTGGCTCGTAAGGGAGCGAGGAAGACGGCGTTTCCGCTCGGGTGCGCGCTGCTGGTCTTGGCCATTCCATTAAAAAGCCCCCTTTGAGTCACCCTACGTTTGTCGGCGATATTATGTATTCAATACTGCTATTTGTTCACTGTATACACCTTCATTCTTATCACTGCATGCTCTCTTCATTGTGCTCTATCTATATAGTTTTCACGACTAGTGACCTGCACGAAAATGCATTGTATTTTACTTCTGCGATGTTCTCCTGTTCTGAGGTCTGATGTGGACACTATCTGGTGTCTCTTTACAGCTAGTTGCCGTTGTGAATGTCAAATAAACGTTTTCTAATCACTGCAGGAAAGCGAAGAGAACGGCGAAGGATGAGAGCAGGATAACAAACTAGGAAATCTTTAACCTTTTCTAAACTGTGACTAGATGCCCGTCGCTGGCAGCTCTCTCAGAGCCACTTGCGGCGGAACGATGAGTCCGAAGCTAAGTCCGTTTCGAGAACAGCTGCTTTGCACAGACGCTCGTCGAACACGCTGGACAACCTCAAGGTGTCTTTAAGCACACATATATACAGATAATGTACTTTCCTACCGCGTGTGTAATCTGGTGAATGTTACAAAATACATGTGGCTCACTTTTCTTAACTTTTCTATTTTCCAAAAACGCCCAACAATTCTGGACACAAGCATTTTTTAACAAGAAAGAGTTTATGAGCGCAATTATCTGATATATTGTAAGATTTCCCTATAAAAATCAATTCATCCGCACCTCTCCCGTCCCCAGGCATGCATTTTTCGGCTATTAACGTTTTTTCTAACGTCAAAAGCGTTCCCCATTGGTTTCCTATGGCAGTCGTAACTGATTTAAAAGAAGATTTAAAAGAAAGTTTTTGCTACACATCGGAATAATGGACCATTACCTTCAATATATATATATAACGTTACTTTAAAATTTTCTAATATTCGACATTTTTTCTAAGAATGTTGGATATGTCAGTGTAATCGTGCTTTTGTTACTGAGAGGCGCGGCTGTAAACACTAACTACGCTATAGACAAGAAATATTATATACGGGAGTAAAAAAGGATATACTGTCTTCTGGCGCATTTCATTATTGCGGTAGGGTAAGGTGTCGAGGCCCTCGGGTAGATTTTCATCATTATAAATAGTGAACATTTACGAGTCACCTGTTTAAACCATGCCAAGTTCTCGCAGTTACCAGTGTATCAAAGTAGGTTTTAATCTCCCATATTGCTAACCACAATAACTTCAAAGTCACGTTTAAAAGTCCCCTTCCATTGCGAACTGCCTGAAATTACTATGCGTTCGGGTGGAACTATGCCTCCATGCATTGCCAGCAGCAAACATTCCGTAATTTACCGGTCGAAATGTACTACGATACTTAGGCAGCATACACTGCTTGTGAAAAAGGAGTGCTCTAGAAGACTACGTACTCCATTATTTGAATAATTAATATTTAAAGTGCAGTTTTACAAACTGTTCCTGATTTAATAAAGTTCTTCCATAGTTTCAGAAATGCTTGAACAACGAGGCACGGCTTGTCGGAAATTGGCTCTATTGCTATGGCGTTTGGCTCCTGCGGGTTAGTGCGCTTGTGACAGCTTTTTTGGTAGAGGCAAATTGTAGAATAATATAAAACTTGGGAGACGCTTAAGCTCCACTTTAAGAGTGAAACGTGATAGCCTTCCCTCGTAGGCGAGCACTCGCTTATGTAGATGGCACATCAGCATTCAGGGAAGGCGCACACTCAGTACGCGCACACCAAGTGCCGGGCCAGCACCGTGCATGGCAGAGGGGGGTTTCAGTGGGTGCCACACGATGGCGCTACGACTGCACGCCAAGCACAGAGGAAATTTACCGGAAACGCATGGTGCTCGTTTAATTCCGACATCTGTAATTTACATGCTCACGATTAGTCATGTACGCCTATGTACAGATATCGAAGATAGATTTCTGCTAAACCCGTGCATTCATTAGACGCGCCTTCATTCATATTCAAACGTCGGGCCGTCGTGGCGGAGTGGAAGCGTTCCCGTCTCGAAGGCCAAAGAAAACGAAAATTGGAAATTGGTTTTCTGGGAAAGGAAATGGCGTAGTATCCGTCTCACATATCGGCGTACACCTGAACCGCGCCGTAAGGGAAGGGATAAAGGAGGGAGTGAAAGAAGAAAGAGGTCCAGGAGAGCAAGCTGCCGGGCTAGATGGTGATGCATGTTGTTTAGGAGAAAGAGGTGCCGTTGTGGAGGACTCCGGAATAATTTACACCAACTGGGCATCTTTAACGTGCACTCCTGGCTAAGACTCCGGTTTTTTATTCGTTGAGTGTGCATGCCCTCTCATTTTTACGCAGTCCCCGAATATTTCAGACACACGGTGCTGACAACCACAACTAAAACTACTACTATTACGACGCCGATGGCTTTTCGACCGAACGAGCTGTATGCGCTGTCACGTAAAAAAGAACTGCGTAGTGCTAACGTCTCGAGGTTATTTAAGAAACCCCACGTGAAGAGGAAAGCCTTACATGGCTTCTCAGCAACGAAACCCGGAGCTGCAAGTGAGCGCTATAGTGGTCACGAAAATTTAGTGTGACGTCATACTGGCGCCAGAGGCCGAAAGTGGTGTCATCCAAACAGGAAGAAACCTTCATACCGGAAGAGGAAGGCCGGAAGTGGCGAGTGGTTTAGTTATGATACGCGTATGTCATGTGGTCTTTCCTTAAAGCCTTCATCCTAAGCCTTTTGTCTAAAGGCCTTTACCGAAAGAGCATTTTAGACATTAGTGCTAGTTACTGACTGTTACTGAGCAGTAAAGTAATATAGTTAACTAGTAGCCCATGGTGACCCACAAATGCTTTCATATTCACAGGACGAATGTAGTCTCAGGGGTCCTCTGGTCGATGTTCCGCGGCGCGAGTGAGAGCGGAAACTCTCCAGCGCATTTATAGGCTTTGAGATGCCCTTTAGCTCAGTGCACATGGAATGAACAATGTGTGCTTCCTTCCTCGCAGATGGGGCCGGCGGGGACCCTGACCGCGAGTAGCGCGTCGGCCGCTATAAAGTTGGGCGCCCTGGGCTGCCTGCTCCTGGGTGGCTGGGCCGAGTTCTTTCCTCGGCGCACACTCATCGAGGGCCGCGTGCGGGGCGCCACCATGCTGGATCTCGCCCACTTGGTACGTATCTGGTCGGCAGCTTGTTTTGAAGCAACTTAGATTTCCGATATGAAAATCATTATTACTAGAGCCGCTTATTGGTAATTGTTTATGGAAAAGATAGCGATGTTTGTGAAGGAACAAATGCGAGTTAATGATTTCCTAGTTGAAATCAAGAAGGAATGAGCATTGGCAAAGCATGCAATGGGAAGTCAATGTAAGTGATGGCCCTTTAAGGTAACTGAATTAATACAAGGAGAAGGCGAGGGGCGGCCGAAGGAAGAAATGGGCTTGGGAGAGTCAAGTACGGAGATAAAGTTAGGATGTTCACTGGTATAGACAGGTCAGGGCTGGTCCAGGACAAGTTTGGTAGGAGTTCAACGGAAAAGCTCTGTGTCCTTTTGAACATAGGAAGATTTTCATTATGATAATGATGACTATTAGGCTCGGGACGATGCTCGCCGCATCCTCCTTCGTCATGTTCCTTGCCGCCCAGAGACCAGCTTTGCAGAGCAGGGGGAAAATGCCGCTTGCTGATGTGCGGTCTAGGAGCACCTTGGAGGCTGACTTGCTGGCAGCGATCCGGGTGTTCACGAGCATTGTAACGGCGCCAATTAAGCTTTTAGTTGCGCTGCTTGCTGGGCAGCTTTCTAGGCTCTTTTAAGGCAACGCAGCCGCGATCAATCGCATGCTCGTGTACCTCTTCCTGAAGAAGCTGCCAGTTTTTACTGGCAGCGTAGCACTCACTCGTACTCAAACTACGGTGAAATCCCACTCTCTCGCAAAGAGTTACAGTACAGATGTGACCAATTCTTCAAAAAATTATCAAGCAGCTGAGAAGGCAAGTAGTGGAGAGCGCAAAACTGGCAGTAGTAGTAGTAGCAGTAGTAGTAATAGTAGTAGTAGTAGTGATTTATTTAAAAATAAATAAATAAATAAATAAAAAGGAAAGCAAAAGAATGTTGCCGGCCACGGCAATTGCTATCTAATATCTTAAGCACTCGAGCTGCAGCCAGAGGAGGGGGAAGGGAAATGGAGAGGACAGCGAGGAGAAGTATAGAGGGGAGCGATAGCAAGAAAGGTCAGAGAGAGAGAGAACAACTTTATTTGCCACTTCAGGGTTGAGAGTTAAGGCAGGTGGGCTGAGTGTGGCCCCCAGGTGGGGGCGACGTCTTGAGCCCACGAGACGAGTGCGAGTTGTGTCTTCTTGTCTCGTCTTGCAAGAAGTTGGAACCAACCCTCCAAGGAGGGAACTGGCAGTAAAGATTGGGGGGGGGGGGGGGTACCCTCGCATCCCCAGAGGATGTGTGCCTGAGTGGCAAACACTCCGTGGTCGCAATTAGGACAGACGGGATCATATTCTCCGTCAGTGATGAGATTTAGTCGAGAATGACTGAGAATCGAATTGGTCTGCAGTCTGCGAAGCATGGTGGCTTGCGCTCTGTCGAGAGCATCCGGGTTCGAGCGGTCGGCTGCCCGGTTGGTTAGGCCTCGGGCTAAACAGTCGACCCCCTGGAAAGGACAGGCAGGCTTGCGTCAAAATTGGAATGTATTCATTCGGCAATCTTGCGTCCACAAATGAAAACAACTCGACGACAGCGGTAGCATCAAGTACTCTCAGCAATCTATGAAGAGCAAAATCCTCGCTGATCTGGGACAAGCTCAATTCATCGCTAACGAAGAACTGCAGGAGTAAGCTGCGGAAAGCTTCTACGAAAACCTCGAACCTTTTCCCAAGCATTTCAGCCTATAAAAGACAAGCATTAGGCCGGGGAAATTCTTAGTGCCGTATATGAAACCGGGAGAATCCGGCGCCACTGAAGATCGAATCTGGCAGCTCCCGAGTGAGAGGAGCTAAGAGGAGGAGGAAATATTCTTTATTTCCGAAGAAAGGAGATTCAAGGGCTTCTGGGTGGGCCGCCTATTCCTGCAGTAAATTGGCTTGCGCGGCAGCGAGAGCCCTACGTGCCAGTCCGCGCTGGTGGTGAGGGTCTCCGCTGAGCAGAATGGCTTCCCATTGCCCCGGGTCTGGGTTTGATATAGGGTCGACAGCGGGATTTAGTTGACAAGCCCACACCACGTGATAAGCCGAGTCTATTGCTCCACAGTGTGAGCATTGCGGTTTATAGAGTGTGGGGTACCAAACATTTAATTTAGTTTGACGGGTGTTGTAAAGGTATTCGTTTGAAGGTGTCTGAGCCAGTGTGTTCCTCAGCCTCGCTTTGGTCTTCGTACGGCAGAGGGTATGTGCGCCTCGCTAACCTGTCATGTTGAAGGTTGTGATGTTGCGAGGAAGATGCTCTAACCACTTTTAATGGCCGTCGAAGCGATAAGAGCACAAAGTCCGTCTTTGATTTTTGGCCCAAGGTGTAATTTTGGTTAGAAGTAAATGCGCTCGATAGCTAAGGTTTAAACTTGCACACCATATCGTAAAGACTTAGAGAGTTAATCTTTTTCACCGCAACAATTTGATACAATTGACAGGTTGTAAGGTCATGTGAAAGATGCCTTCGTGCTGACATTGCGCAGACACTAACCCTGGCATCGTGCACTGCCTACGCTGCAAAGACGAGTGTGCTATGGTCTGAAGGTTACAAGAACAATCAACGGTCGCGGACAGTACCGTACGACATGCTCATCGAGATGCTCTCAGCTGTCACACTGGTGAGTGCCCTCCGCAACCATAATTTCTTCGACGGAAGGTTTCACCACCATTTAGGTGTTTCCAAACCGAAGAGTGTCATGTCAGATCGCGCGAAATGTAACATATTTTACTGAATTTACTTGATAACGCCGAACGCATCAATTAAGCTGCTTTTTTAAACTAGTGTCCATCCTTTTAATACATAAACGTGAGCAAAAATTGCACAAAGCAAAGAATAAACTAAGACTAACGATACATACAACAGGAACATATGGAAATGGAAAGAAGAACAACAGCCTTTCAGCACATTTGTTCTCGGTGGTGTGCTATCATAGTGATGTTTCTGTTTGCGTCTCCGAAGCAGAGATAACTGCCAGCAGATTCTACCCACAACCGGTTTGTATCTTTTGTTAGACACATTAGTTGCCTCAGCCTGTGCTGCTCGCAACACACTTATATATATATATAATATATATATATATATATATATATATATATATATATATATATATATATATATATATATATATATATATATATATATATATATATATATATATATATATGAAGGGAGCCAACAGTCACCGAAACCAAGGTGCATAGGGGTATGTTTAATTTTTTTAATGTGTAGTGCTGATCAGTGAGATAATAATACTTCGATTAATCTATCGCCTAAAGGAAATTACTTATAAACCAGAAGAAAAAAACAACCATGCTGCCGGTGGGATCCGAACCCACGAGCTCCGAATATCGCGTCCGGTGCTCTACCAACTGAGCTACGGCGACGGCTGTCCAATCTGCTGCTCTCGTGGGCATTTGTGTTTACTGTGTGTAAGCGAACCTTGAGAGTGTTCACCAGCGTATATATATATATATATATATATATATATATATATATATATATATATATATATTATATATATATATATATATATATATATATATATATATATATATATATATATATATATATATATATATATAGTAGAGCGGTTTATTGGCACGATGGAAGCGCCGGCTACGAAGACCATGGCACAGGCAATCTACGAGGCAGAGAGCCGAGAGACCAGACACAAGCGGCAGTGTTCCATCCAGCACGAGCATCCAACCGGCGGCGCGAGCGCTTCGTCGTCGTTGGCTTCGGGGCTGGTTCATCTTCTTCATTCCAATATATATATATATATATATATATATATATATATATATATATATATATATATATATATATATATATATATATATATATATATATATATATATATATATATATATATATATATATATATATATATATATATATAATTTCCCTGCCCGGTCCATACTCTTCGTCCAAACTGCAGGTGGAAATCACGGCTCAAAAGGTACTCTGCTAGCCACGCTATTCTTTGTCATTATCAGGGCAGACTAACAATAACCTTCGTATGCGTTCAAAAAGTGTTTCACAGGTGGTTTTCGCTTAAGAGCACGTGTGTCACGGCACGCATGGAGCCTTTCATGCTACAACAGCGGATGAGAACCATTTGTAACCTAGGCAGAATGCGAGTCTGATCCCGCAAACGCGCTGATATCCAGGTTATGGCAATGCCGCTGCAGGATGTAACAGCTGCTTGGACGCAGCGGGTCGTTGATCCACAGATGATGAAGTGAATGTATTTGAAAATTTACAATCGCAGCGCAATAGGAAATTGCGCAAAGGCTTTGCTGACACTTGCGCTTCTAACTTCGATCGAATTCGTTATAAAAGAGCGAAATGGAGCGCGTTGCCAGTGACCTTGCACGTGAAATGGAAAAGCTACGGGGCATCGCCTCGTTTGTCAAGGCTGAGAATCCTTCTGAAAACTAAACATGTTGACAGATTTGCCTGTCTGGTTAGGTTTGAAGGCTTATAATAAACTTACATTTCAAACCACACATCTCCATCCAAGACATCTCCAACCAAAACCTTTGATTTGAAGCCCAACGCTTCTCAGCCGGCTCGGCTCCTTCTTCAGGGGTGACTGGGGCAGTAGCTATCGTCTTTAAGTATGCATGGAGGGGTGCAGGAGGTCGAAAGAGCGAAAACTGTGATGCGAAAGACGCGGGGAGGGGGCTTAGGGGGGGGGGGGGGGGGGTTAAGGATTTGAGTCACGTAGTCGAACTGTGGGGATGGATGGATGGATGGATGAATACGGCTTAACCCTTTAAATCGGGCGGTGGCTGAAACCACCTAGCCATGTCTTGAGAAATTTTACACCTGTCTTGCTTTTAGCCACCAATCGTATAACCTTCGCTTGGTTACTTCTATCCGCTTAAAATCCACTTTCCCTTCACTGTCCCGACGGCGCTCTAAACGGTCAATGGCGACTTTTCTTCTTGGAGGTGCAGAGCGAAGTGCCTGTGCATATACTGCGGGCAAGTTTCCCTTTGTGCGGTTGGTGTTGTTCGGGGTAGTTTGAATGTGCCAGGATTCGAGTAAGTGCCTTTTTTGGTAATTTTTTTCGGTTTCGAGGATGCTTATTTCGTCGAAGTTGATTCTGTAGTCGCAGTCTTCGGAATGTTCGGCTACAGGAATGCGCTCTCCTGCAATGCTGCGGACGTCATTTTTATGTTGCCGAAATCTTTCATTTAAAATTTTGGTTTTGGCGGTGCAGCTCGCGTCGCAATCGGAGCAAGGAATTTTGCAGATAATACCTTCGGCTGTTTCTTTCTGTGACCAGTCTTTTGGTTACAGGCAGGCAAAGCGCAACACTGTTTGTAGGCTTGTGCGCAACCTGGAGACTCCCGTTTTTTAGTACTCGGGCGATGGTTTCGCTGGCATCTCGCACATAAGGCATAGTGAGGTATTTTTCTGGAGGCGTTGGTTGTTGCGCGTTGATTTCTTGCTCATGTTGTGTTGCTGGAGGCGAATGGTTTTTCGAATAAACTTTTTTGGTTCCAGAATTTCATGGTGAGTGCTTTGAATATAGTGTGATGTTCTTTTCTTCTGTCAAGTTCAGTGTTGGGGTCTGTCTCAACTCTTATGAACAATGTCTTCACCACTGGTGCTTTGTGAACTGTCGGGTGGCCCGAAGCTCCCCTCCATGCATAATTAAAGACGCTGGCTACTTCGTTTGAAAGAGCCGAAAGTTGGGCCAGTTGGTTGAAATGCATAGCTGAAAAAAGCCCGAAAGTAACACGTGGACTTCAACGCGTTGGATTTCAACGCGTTTCAAGGCAAGGAAATTGGTTAAGAAGGCAAAACTGCTTAAAACAAGCGCCTTTAACTTAATGTTCTGGCATTATGCCGCCACCAGACAACACCCGCTTTGTCGACGTCATTCTGGATTCAAGATTTTAGTTTTGCACGCACATCGCTCATGTGATAAAAATTTGCGTTCGGCATTAAAGCACTCATTAAAGCTCCTCCATATTTTCTTACATTATACTTTTATCCTTGTATTATGCATTCGTTCTTAGTCGCGTCAATTACAGCATTGTTGCTTTGGAAAATACATTTGCCGCTCGTCGTCTGTACAACATTTACAAAACTAGACCATTCGCGTCATCACACATGGCGCTTTTTCTGTTAATACTCTTTATTTGTTATACATGATCACAACATCGTATCAGTACACCGCCTTTTTCAGCATCTTCTTGAAGATGTTAAATCACACACTCCATTTGTAGTTTATCAAACCGATCTTGTTGACTTGACTGCAACTCTACTGGATTGGTAGGTGTGCAGAATTTTCTACTTCCAAAAGTCCGTGTTATTTACGGAAAATTGACATCTTTTTGGCAATTTCATTTTTGAATACTATACACTATTTTCACTGAAACCTCACAAGGGTGGAAAGTTGGCCAATTCGTGTTGTGTACCTCTTACTTTGTCATTCGTCCTGTTCGCGCTACATATCATCCATCATTGAAAACATCATTATCTTTTGCAAAGTCTTCAAGAATTCTTAAGCTGAATGCCTTCCAGTTGCGAAACTAACGTTTTTTTCTTTTATTTCTCTGTAATTTAACAATCAGCGTCACTATGACGTTTGCGTTTCAGCCAGTTTTGACTGGTATGCTGCTTCTATGTTGTAACCGATAAGCTGACATTGCTGTTATTATTTATTTATTTCGTAATTATTTATCGAGGGTCCCGGTAGAGTCGTTTGACTGTGGCACCCTCGCCTATATACTTTACATGTCGTAGCAATTCTGGATTAAACAAACTTTGATTTTATTTCAAAAAAGAAAAATGGTATCCGAGGATAAGCACTGCGACGCACATCAAAGTAATATTAACCAAAAACCAATAACAAACAACGTGCGTAAAGATTCATCGGCTACATAAAGCTAAACGACAGCAGCGTCACGAGATAAAAGGCAAAAAAAACAAGCTACATAGAAATCTGTGCTACAGGTGTGCATCTATACAGTTAAGGTCTTTGTGAATCAAACAAATTGAAACTGTGATTAATCTCTCGTCCTCGCTGTTTCGCGCCCGAACCAGTGAACGATCACCAACAAGCACGAACGAGGCTTCTGTTCCATCATATCTTTGTTTCGTTTATTTTTACAATGCTGGTTAACCTGAGTTGGTCCAAACAAGAGGAGAATAATTTGTGGCGGTGAAACGGCACAACGATGGTCGAATTCCTTGTTGGATGCCCTCTATTATAGTGCGCAAGGCATTCAAGTGAGAGCAGCAGCACTGCTTTGTGTTTTGTTTTCTGTCTTTTTCTTTCGCATCCCTCCCTGAGATACGGCATTCAGCGCAAATAATTTCCGGTTCACTGGCACACATGAGAGTACGACAATTTGCATAGAAGACAGACATAAAAAATGTCAGCGCCCATCTCGGCTGTATTGAAGGTCTGTTTAACCCAGTGAGTCTAATAATGACCGTTTTCTAAATATTTACAGAGCACAAAAAGTGCGACTAGGTGCGTTGTTTGATTTCAGTTCACGGTTAGGCTAACTCGTCTGTAGGTGTTAGCACTGGCAAGTGGTGCAATTCTTGGGAATAAAGTACTGCGGATCGGCAGGAGAAACTTTCTGGGTCCCTATGGTCTTCAGTGCTAGCGTACTAATGAGTCAACTACTCCAAACTAAAGTGCGATTTTGAGCCTCTGAAACGGGTATCGTACAATAATATCTCATAACTACAGCGCGAATAACAGGAGATAGAACAAAAGGAGCATGTGGGACATATATTAGTGTGGGCAGAGAAAAAAGAGAGAAAAATAATGTTGCCCCAACACCGTGCACAAAACACAGGCTACGTAGCAAAGCACTGCAGCAACTGCAAAAATGATGAAGCTGACGATGACATCAACGCCTGCGAGCAATTTTACAATGAGTGCATCGTGATAGGCGGGAACCGCGACTCGCTGGCAAGACGAATTATAGAAGCACGTATGACGGCAAGGCTTCCGGAAAATTTTATTAGCGCATCCTCTACGTGTCATCAGAGCAAAAATTACTACGGAGGGGGGGGGGGGGGACCCAGCAATTCTCGTGACGCGTAAATGCGAGAGCATCACTTTGTCTCTGAGTGCGTCGCTGAGTTATGCCGCCGAGTTCACTGTGCTCATCTGTCCAGCACCATCTCCACGTACTTGAAAGCGCAAGTGAGGTGTCCATTGACCCAGGAAGCCAGTTATGCGCATTTCCTTTCCTAATACCAACAGGGCCTACAATATTGTAAACGCGAAGGCCAATGAACCCAGTGAACGCCGACGGCCTATTTCTCCGAAAGGACTGATCACGTGATTCGCCTGTCGGATTCCTGCTAGGCGTGCCTGCCACGGGTTTCTGATGACGGCGGGGTTTTCGCGCAATGAGCAGAGTAATGCTTTCACATTAAATAAAAATGTTGCCTTGTTTGCGGATGTTCACACGTGCTTAATTTTGCGTAGATATTTTTTGTTTCTTACTGATTACTTGTGTGCATTGCTTTCCATTTCTGGCCGCCAGTGGGTACGTATTACGGCTGGTCAGCCAAGGAAGATTTCAGTCATGAGTCAGCGCTGTCTACGTCGCGTTCGTCACGCTGTAGTTACGGAACACCACCACCAACTCACCCAACAACTTACCTTGTCGATACAGTAATACTTATTTTTTATTTTTCGAAACGTAGGCTCTCTTGGGCGCCCTGTCCCTGCGCAAGTACTTCACGGCGCAGCACACATCGGGTTTTGTCTTCATCGTTTCTTCTCTGCTGGCCGTGGCTTCGGCTACCGACTTCTTGGAGCTGCGTGAGACGTTGGACGAGACAGGTTCTTGCACAGTAAGAGCAACACGTGCTGAACGCTGGCTGTCTCTCTGTCCCGAGGCTTTAGCTTCTGTCCCATTCGTAGAATAAGATTGCATATTAGTACGTGGCTTTGACGGAAAGCGGGAGAAACAAAAACGACGAAGAATTCGGCATCAAACTCTTGATTTGCTGAATTAGTACCTTCTAGTTGAAAGAAAATAAGTTGAGACGACGATGGCAACGCGAGAACACGGCAGTTGTTGGAATCTATGCGCCTCTGCGCCTCGGCTGCACTCTTTTTCACCCACGACTCGGAACACTCCACATGGCGTGCTCACATTGAAGCAAGCAGTCGTGAACGCATTGCTGTTACCGGTTGTGCTTCATTTCCGTCGCTCTAAAACAATTTACTTGGCGTCAAGCACGCAGTGAACAGAAAGAGACAAATGCAAAATCCTGCAGGACAGTCACTGTGATAAGAGAGCAAATTACTCACTCCCATCCACCCAAGCGCAGCCATACGGCTACAGAGGAATGCTATACAGCTTCCACACAAACTTCGTTGTTAGAGAAAATTCGTCCTGGTCCGGGGTTCGAACCCGGGACCACCGCTCCACCGGAGCAGTCGCTCTACCAACTGAGCTAACCGGGACGGCATGCTTATGGTAGGGCGAGAGCGAATCGATCAATAAATCGAAGTTGGAACAGCGTTGATCGCATGTTTAGTGGGATCCCCAAAGGTGGAGTAAATTTGTGATAAGGCAGAAAATTTACTCACTGGCATACACCCAAGGGCAGCCATACGGCTACAAAGCAAACCTATACTGCTTCCACATAAACTTTGTAGTTAAAGGACGAATTTCTATTTAACTACGAAGTTTGTCTGGAATCTGTATAGCTTTCCTCTGTAGCCGTATGGCTGCGCTGAGGTGGATGCCGAAGAATAATTTGCTCCTTATTACAAATTTAATCCGCCTGGAGGATTCCCCTTAACATTCGACTCAATCACTGTTTAAAAGTGCAGTATCATTTGAAAGGAAAAACAGATAGAGCTGTGCAGTTCGCTCGGAAATCTACAGCTTTGAGAAGTTTCGTATTATTCATTTGTGCACAGTTGAATGTAAATCTCTTGTATTTCCTCCCAAGAATCATCAAAATGAAAATACAAAAAAGAATCTCGCACACCCATCCTAACGTGCTTATCAGAGGGGATAATCTTTTTCAATTTTTACAAAAAGCGCATGGAAAAAAAAACAAGACGAGACTTTGCTGAATAAGATACATTCCACTGTTTGAGTTTATTATCAGCCGAGGCCAATACCGGACATAAAATTTGCAGAATAAGTAGGAAACGCTCACCTGACGTCTCTAGTCTTATAAGAAAAATCTTAGTGCGGAGCTTTTAAAAAATAATTTCAAATCAACCCTGCCCGAACTCTAAAGCATATACATGCACCCTAAGTTTTGTTGTGCGAGTTACACAGTGCATCATTCAATTTCAAGGAATGCGCACTGGTTGCAAAACCAATTTACTTCTCAAAATTCGTTTTTTATGAACGCTACACGGCGGTTATGCATTAAAGAAGTACGAGTGACAAGGTTTAAATCCGAAATAGTGAAGATCTACCTCCACATAACATTGAATAAGAACTAAAAATTAATTTGAGTAAGGAAGAAGTGGCGTATATGTGAGCTTCTACGGAACTCTAAGAGATAACAGTAAGAATAACAACATCAAAATCAGCGCATTTTAGCGGTACGCTGAGTTTATTTTTTTATCTATTGGTCCTCAGTTGAGAAAGTAGGATGACTTTCAACAACTGATGCTCCTCGAGCTAAGTAAAAACTTTGTGACATCTCTACTTTTCTGATATCACTTAGAGAACAGTCACTGAGATTGAAAAATAGAGGCCACTATTACTTGTGTGTGTCAACGAAAGAGCGCTTGATATAGAGGAAGAGAGAAATAAAGAGAGAGGGAGGGAAAATAAGATGCAGGAATGTGAATCCGCAATGGAGAGCGATTAGCTACTCTGCACATAGGGAGAAGAAACAAAAAAAAATGGACGGGATAAAAGGCATACGGGAGGAATGGAATGTCAATAAGTTTCAGACTGTTTTACTTTTGTTGAGTCATGCGCCAATTTCACCAGCGTACACGTGGCAGTAGGCCAAACCTGGTTGTTGCGTTGAATTACGTAAAACATTTCATGCCTTGTTTTTTTTTCTTGCTTTGTGTGTTCGTAGGAATCAGCGTAGGTTTTTTGTTAAAGCTAGGCACGCAATCGATGTTGTAACATTGCCACTGCCTTACCTTATTCCGGGGCTTTTGTGGAAATGTCGAGAGTTAAATTCTCCAGAGAAATTAGGAGGCCTCGTGGTTTCTTCAAGACCTTGAAGCTGTGTTACTGTACAGGAAGCCGGGATTTAGTAAAGGATTTTAGGCTTGGTCGTTGTTGATCGACTGTCTTCGTTGGTACATTAGTCAGTCGCGCTTGAAACGGTTACTCTATGAGGATTACTTTGTTTTTCAAAGCAGCAAAGAAAAGTGCCAGTGTACATGTGATTATATTTGATATCAGAGCGCGTGCCACATACTGTCGTGGACGTAGGAAGCACAGAAGGGAACAACCACTCTCAACAGAAAGCAACATTAATCTACAGAGAAACTATTAAGTTTGCCACAGTTGCGCACCTAATAACAGCGCTCAATTCCAAGGATGAGAAGTTCCGTCATTCCCCCATCTTAAGCCTAGCTATTAGCTTATCTTCATTGTTCACGAATTATTACAACTAATATTAAGTAAATGTCTTTTAATTGAGGTACCAAAATTGCATATAAACACTTATTGTCTCGTATTATAAATTTATCGCTTTCTTTCGTGTCATCAAATGTGGAGATTGCGGCTGAGTACTGCTTACAGGTATTCAATCCTACTTTCCACTTCTTTGTCGTAAGAAATTTTATGCAAAGAAGTGGGCATATTTTATGCCTCCTCAAGTTTTCATGCTTGCGAAACAGGCGCACAAAAACAGGCACACACTGGAGATTTCACAAAATCTGGAGGCAATGACAGCGCTTTAAGCGAAACAGGAATCTTCTTCAAAGTTTTTTAGAAATGTTCTATTGAGTAATGAATACGCGGCTATAGGCTGAGCGTAATACTTCAGTACGATATCATTACCATCACCCAAATGACTTCGTTTAAAAGCCCCTACAGATAACGCGCAAGAACAAGTGAATATCTGTAGAATAATTTATTTTCTAATCTATCGAGAGGAGCTGTGTGCTTGCTGCGCCAAATGTAAAGGTTGTGTGTTTTTTTTTTTGCAATGAGATCAGAATGAATGCAAGAAAATACAGCTGCACCCCAGTTGCTTACGGAAACGCTTGTTATATGAACACAATGACCACTAAAATATGAATAAAACAACCTCACTCTAAGAAACACACATTAACGGGTGCAGTGGAAGCATCAGTCAACGCCGTCGACGTGAAAGGCTTACCTTTCGTTGTGGAGTGCTTAACCATGTTCTGTGCAACCTTAAATGAAGGTTACATGCTCCATGTTACCACTTGCGGGCATTTAACTGGGAGCTACTCGCGTGAGGCGACGGCTTACAGATCTCTGTGACTAACTCGGGAGTGCGTGAGAATCATACGGTTGCAGAAGCCATCCCCCCGCTCATGTGTAGGGCCTCTTCACCGTGATAAAGCGGCTGAACGCACTATAGTGTCTGAGTGAAACCGCCGTGATCCACTCACTAGCCATCTGCAAGAAATTTAGCGTCCGCAAAAGGGGCCTCCAAGTTTTCGGTAAGTAAAGGAAACTCGTGTGCCTTTCCAGTCGCACGAGTGTGGTGAATGGCCCGTGCTGAAGGCATCGGTCTGCGTAGAAGCGGCTCTCCTCTTCTTAACACTGGGTAACGCCGTCATGTCTGGACTGAGGGACACACTCGTTTGGAGCAGCCGGGCCAAGAAGGTGAGAAAGGGCAATGCGCATGCGTTTAAAGCAGCCCCCTTCCCCAACTCAACAAAAAAAACGAAAAAAATAGGCGAGAAAGTAGCTTCAGTCTGTCAAACAACTGGGCGAGTTGGTGCATGTAGCTAAAGAAAGGCGGCACAAAGACGACGGAGCAAGAAAGATAACAGATGCGCACTGACAGAATATGGCTCTTTAGTTCTCTGTTTCGTTTATTGTCATGTAGTGTAGTAAGCAGTCATGCAGGCATTGCGGAATCAGGGTGTGGAAGAGCCTTATGGGAAAACACTAGAAGATGTCTATAGCGACTGCACAGATACCATAAAGTCATAAAGTCATAAATCCATAAAGTCAGCAATAAAATTCCAATAAGGAAGGGCGTCAGGCAGGGAGACACGCTCTCGCCAGTGCTATTCACCGCCTGTTTACAGGAGGTATTCCGAGGTCGGAATCGGGAACAGTTGGGAATAAGAGCTTAATGGAGCATATCTGAATAATCTGAGATTCGCTGATGACATTGCCTTGCTGAGTCACTCCGGAGATGAGCTGCAAATCATGATCAATATGCTAGGCAGGCAGAGAGAGCAGCACGGTGGGTCTAAAAATTAAAATTCAGAAAACCAAAGTAATGTTCAACAGTCTAGCCAGGGAACAGCAGTTCACAATTGCCAGCGAGGTGCTTGAAGTGGTAAAGAACGTGCACTTAGGGCAGGTAGTGACAGCAGATCCGGATCATGAGAAGGAAATAACTAGAAGGATAAGAATGGGGTGGAGTGCATATGGAAGGTTCTCTCAGATCTCTCAAGAGGAAAGTGTACAACTGCTGTAGCTTACCGATACTCACCTACGGGGCAGACATGTAGAGGCTAACGAAAATGGTTCAGCTTAAGTTGAGGACAACGCAGCGAGCCATGGAAAGAGCTGACATGTGTAACGTTAAGAGACCGGAAGAGGGCAGAGTGGATGAGGGAACAAAACTCCTGTTAATGACATCCTTGTCGAAATAAAGAGGAAGAACTGGGCTTGGGCAGGGCATGTAATGCGAAGGCGAGATAACCGCTGGTCCTTAAGGGTAACGGGGTGGATTCCAAGGGAAGGCAAGCGTAGCAGGAAGCGGAAGAAAGTTGGGTGGACGGATGAGGTTAAAATTTGGCGGGCATACGGTGGGCGCAGCTGGCAAAGGACAGGTTTAATTGGAGAGACATGGGAGAGGCCTTTTCCCAGCTGTAGGTGTAGTCAGGCTGCTGCATCTGATGACGATGGTGATGAATGCCGCACGACGTCGGTAGAACCTATCATGACTAACGAACTCCAACGAAAGTTTGCACGAAGGAAAGAAAAGAATGAAAAACTGAGGGATGAAGAAACAAATACAACCTTAAGCCTCAAAATATTATTTGTCTCTTTACGAAAGAGCCCATGAATAAATCATAAACTACACAAACTGCTACAGCACGCATAAGATTGGAAGTATTAACCTGACAGTGTTTATTTTGTCAAAATTAGAAGTATTGCTAGAAAGTGGACACGAAAAAGTAAATCCATTAAAAGTGTGTAATACAGAAATGCAAAAACTTTCCTTTTCAGCTATTGCATTTTTGAAGTGTGGAGCTGTGTGCTTGCAAGCAAGAAAAATGTAGGATATGCGCTCTAGGTGAACTGTGTCAGGGCTCGTAAATCTCCGGAGTGAGATCGCTAACCTGTGCTCAATGCGCATTTGTTTGTTGTGCGCGAGCGTAGAACCTGATTCTAGGCTAAGAAGACTACTTTTATATTAGAAGTTATGATTAATATTGCCAGTTCAGCTTCTCCAGCAATCATCCTAGTCTGATGGCATTTGAAAGTAATACAAACGACGTTTTCAAGATATTTGTCGCACCCTATTGAATTTCGGAGCGTACTAATCTCCTTCGCGGATGCTTCAGTACCAGATGTCCAACGAGGAAGAAAGCCTGTGTCCGGTAGCTGTCGCAGCAGGTGCCGTGGTATACAGGTAAGGACTGTTTGAATCACTTGTTCCTAAGTTTGGCTTTAGCCTCGATATTCTCTTGGGTACTTTTTAACACGGAAAAATCGCGACAGGGAAGTTTTTTAGGTAAGTTTATGCTTCAGAAAGTGTTATCCACTGTGAGAAGAAAAAAGGTCCAAGTCGGGGTGCGTTGCATGACGACTACGGTCTGTTAAGTCGCACAAGTACTTTAATATCGAGATGACACGAAGGACAACGGAAATTATTTTTTCTTAGTGAATATCGATTGCATGACTGTTTGTGGCTTCGCGAATACTTATTATAGGAGCGCGAGAATAGCACCTTTTCTAAACCGAATTGAATACTGCTACCTAATCCAATACGAATGGTTCAGTTAAAATCCGAAATGAATACAAATAGAATATTTTCACGAATATTCGATACCTGTATGAGTATTCGATGAGCAATCCTGAGGAACAGGGTAGCGATGTTTTTGCAGTTATTTCTGTGTCTGTAAAATGACACGGCACTGATCTCGATTTGGAGGTCGCAACACGATATCAGTGAATTAACTTATTCATTGAAGTGTTATGATTATAGTAGAAGTGGCTTTTGCAGTCGATAACGGCTGATAGTAATCTGATGTCACATCTCAGTGCATGAGACGGGCGAAAGGTTAAGTATGAGGCGTGGCCTCCCAGATCAGGCATCAATGCCGGTTTTGCTGAACCTGCCTGGGCACTGCCGAGTCGTCCAACCTTTGAGGCTATGTATGAGGATTACGAACGCCGCCACGTGAATGGACCGCACTGTGGCGCTGCATCTGCCAACCCCTGCTTACCGATCGCAGCAGCATGATAATGTGGTGTGTATGGCGCCTTTTTTGGAATAGGCGCGGAAAAAAAATACGGCAGGTCCTATTTTAACAATTGTTCTAAAATATTCGAAAACTTTAAGTTCTGGAATATTTTCGATAATATTGTTTCGAATAATCTGGACATACACTATTTGAGTCGATCGAATAATCGAATACGAGGATATTCGATTTGGTGTTCGTGATTTTCGAATATTCACACACCTCTAATTTACCCGGCTGGAAGAGATATATTTACACTTGAAAAAATTAAAAAAGATAATTGTGTTTTCGCCACTCTACTCAAACTCGTATCGTCACCAATCAAAGACCTCTATTATTATCAGCTGGACTTGAATGGCAGTATGACCAATCCTGAGGGACTCGTTAAAACAACAACAAAAAGAAAAACATTAATTTGGCCTGAGTTTTTTTCCTGAATACGGCTGCGGCGAACTTATATTTGCTTCCTCGGCCTTTTATATATTACAACAGCAATTTTCTGCGCAAGATGCCATTTTGCAAATAGAACCAGGTAATGTTTCCACGTAGGCCACTTCAGTTTGCTGCCAGTGGCCCTTTTATTGGTGCGACATCTTTTTTTTTTGATAACAAGTTTTTCTTGCGGCGCTCTGTCATAACAAAGTAGGAATAAAGTAAATTGCAAAGCTCACTTATCGAACTTGTTATTGTACTCGGTCTCTATCAAAAATAGTGGGCGCCTAATCAAAACCCAGACTTTTTTACCGTAACACAAGGAGGCCAATGTGGCGTTTTGGCGGCGGCGAGAACGCGGGAAGTTCTTGAGGACGACGACATCGAGATTACGGCTCGACAGACTGTCAAGTGGTGTTTGGCTGCAGCAATGACGTAGTAGCCTGAAGTACCTGCCGGCAGAACGCATCTGTTCTCACCGGTGCACGTTTCAATCCTGGCTCCGAAGTTTGCGTACTGTAACACGAGTCAAGGGATAACGCCTCAACAGGCTTCTGAAGGAATCGCAGAAAATTGCACGGAGTTATCGTACTGATTAGATCAAGGCGACAATATTCCACGGATTCGAGGCGATGCACAAACCGTTATCATCGCAGCTCCCGCAGAACTGGCGCAGGCAAATATTCTTTTTTTTCTTTGCTTTTGCTCAGGCTAAAGGTGATTTAAAGTTGTTTGGGGCAAGGCACGACCACTTTGGAGAAAAAAAAACAGGTTTAAAGCGCAATATGCGAAAGCCGCCGGGAGACACCAACTTCAGCACGTGAGCTGTGCTGGCCCTGTTTTTCTAGATCAAGGGTGTATGACGCTAGAAATATACGTATGCTAGGAATGACGTCATCGGCAGGCACATGCAGCTGCGGAAAACCTGGAAAACAGGAAAGCCTGGACCAAAAACACTGGCGAAGTCCTTTGAATACTATCTACTCCGGAAACGCAGAGCATGCTGTTTTCCTGAACATTTTGTTTTTGTGTATTAAAGCTGCTGCTCTCAGGAACCACTCCCACGTGCCATGGGACACGAACGGGCTGCTTTATTAGCTATCAAAGCCAATTAAAGAGTGTCGCATGCATATTGGACATTGTAACGTTTCTATACTTAGAAATTACCGGCATTGTTAGGCTGTAAGGAGAGCATATTTTGTCTCGTCCTTCTCTTCCTATTCATCCATTATCTTAAGTGTGTTGTCTAAACTAATAGAAAATCGCGCCACTGGCACCAACACAATGAATAGTACTTGAGAAATACGTGAATAGAATGAGCCAGCCTATGTGGGAGTTCTCAGGCTGAAAGACCTCCTTTTAAACGAGACATTTCTTTATCATTGAGGTTCAAAGAGCCTCCTATGCCTGTTTGCTAAAAAGTTCGCATTGCTTCATAGTCATCAATTTGATTTTTGGTGCTTAAGATAAAACGCAGTACGTATAATGCTCTAAAATTAATGGCAATGTCTTTACAAAACAAATCTAACAGGGTTAATGTTTGTGTTTTTTCTGTGTTGCTAATATTGTGTGTGTGTGTTTCTGTGTTGCTAATATTGCTTCCTATTCTGTGTGCCTTTTTAATGTTAACTTTGTTCAGGTATACACAGACTACCAGTATTGTTTTCGGAACTTTGCGATGTAACTTCTGTCATGACGCCTATTGTGAGATTAATTTGCCTTGTTTCGATATGGTTATGATACAGTTCGTTGTATTGTTATTCTGCGTTGTTGTATTTTTGGTTGTATTTCCATAGCTAATTCCAGTGCCTTTGCTTTACCCTTACTATTAGTTGTCTATTTTACGATCTTCCCCAAAATGATGTATTTTTTGAACTGTTATTACTAACCCTATTTTTCCCTCCTGCAACAATCCCAAATGGGATTAGCAAATAAATAAATAAATTAATAAAACCGTTGCACAGAAAGAGTAGATTACTAAGATTAAGAAAAAAAAACTAGAGCATTTGGGTTCACAAAAAAATGCAAGTAGGGCAGTTTATTCACCACAAAAATGACGCATTGTATTTTTAGGCAAACCTTTCACAATCACTTCCAATGAGTTGCATACCAGTAAGGTACTGAATGATTTAATTCCTACTCTTTAATCCACTTACTTTCTTGAAAACAGGTGTTCTTGTATTAAATGCAAAAAAGCAGCCCCTTTGATTATTGATTTTGATAATATATTGCTTGAACATACGTAAAGTCACAGCAAGGGATATATAGGTAACAATAAAATCACAGCGTTCAATATGTGCAAAAATGTTGCTTTAATCTGTGATGCTTGAAGCGCCGCATGGACGATGAAAGACGACGACACAGAAGCACTACTCGTAGCTGAAGTTCGTTTTTTTCAAATTCCAGACGCTTTTAAAGGCTGAAAGTATAAGGGCGCCAAAAGACAACAAAGACAGGAGAAAAACAAGCATAAAAAACAGTGTGTCTCCAGTTATCTTGGTATAGCATACATGTACACAGTTTTCCTAAGGAATGGGCCGCAGAAGGCTAACCTATGAATATCAGAAATTCCTTTGAATATGAAGGCTTCTGCAATCTCTGTAGAAAGCCTAATTTCGTGCCTATGCTTGGCTAACTGTTTAGCTTAACATGAGTTGCATCTACGGAATGGACAATTCACGGCCACGTAATCTAACACCACCTCCGAATCTTACAGGCGCCAAGTGCACTCTAAGGGTACCAGTAATGCATCTTCCGGTGTAGCAATTGTATGCTCGATCAGATGATAAAGGAAGCGCGCCAAACCCGGGCTTCAGTGCACCGACTAGGCGACATTTTTTGCTCCGTATCCAGTACTTCCTGGCCGTGCAGGCGCGTCGACACGTTTTTTAACCGGGTGACACACACTAAGAAAGTTCACTTGGCCCGTAAAAGACAGCGAGAACACCATACCTATCCGCAACGTCTTCAGTGCATGCGATACTCTATGCATGAAAGGAAGCACTGGAGTTCTTTTTCCGTCTATAGAATCTTTCCGGTCTCGCTCAGTCCTTGTGCTTTTGGTTCACCCAGGCAACTTTTCATGCGCCCAGGAAATGTCATATTTCTGCAGGCGGCCGGTTTCAACCTTACTATATTTCCTTAGAAGCTATGTTGCATCAAATGAAAGATAAACTTGAAAAGTACACCACGCATAATGAACACACAAGCACTATTCTTGACTGCTTTGTTTTACGTTCGAGGAGAACTTCAGGAGAGGCTTTTCCGACCGAGGCCAGTATAGCCATAAGACATGACCGGGCTGAAAGTAGACCTTAAGGTCTAGAATATGCAGTTTATCATTATCATCATCATCAGCTGCTGCTGCTGCTGCTGACTACACCCACTGCACGGCAAAGGGTATCTCCCATGTCTCTCCAATAAATCCTGTTCTTTGCCAGCTGCGCCCACCCTATGCCTGCAAACTTGTTAATCTCATCCGCCCACCTAACCTTCTTCCGCATTTCTTGATGGTCTTGAATACACCAATAACCCAGTGGTTTAAGCTGCACTTGTGGACAAAGGGATTAAAGTTACGAACCTGAAAACCTCAACAACGTCGTCCTGGAAACGATGACGCAGGGCAACGTCTACCATACAGACTCTCATGCGACTGAGCACTGCTTGGATCCTCTAGCCGATACACATATCTGATCTTTGCCGGTACACGTGATCCCCTTGCGTCGAAACGTTTAGAACACGTAGAAAGGGACTGAAAGGAACATGTGGGAACATGAAGTGTCTGGATTTTGCAGCTGAAATGAGGGCCCGTCACAGTAAGCGACCAATTCCGAATTTCAAGCTTGGATTTAGTCATGAAGTTGCTGATAGATTGAAATCCTCAAGACTGCCTGGGTGTCAGCGTGTTTGGTGCCGGCTTATTTTATTCTATTCCTCACAAATCCCCCTTATGCAAATTGAAGTATTGCGTTACTAACTGCAATGCTCAACTTGAATTTATAAGATCACCCGGTTTTCCGTGAGAACAGTTGTATTTCTACTTGGAAGTCGCTTACATAGGCTCAACGATCACGTTTACCTGCAAGCGTAAACCTAGCGCTTGTGTTGTCTTCTCTCCTTTCGTCCCTGTTATTTAGCGCTATTGCTATGTCCTCTCTATCTAAACGCCAACTAGCCCAGATTTCTTCCTTAAATACCTAAAACCGTCAGGTGTGTATTAGATGTACGGTATCACCAGTGCTCAGGAGAAGTGTATTCTATGGCAGAAGTGGGCGTTATTGCACCGTAATACACTCCGAAATAGCAAATAGATCTTTTATAACACTATATTGTGAATTTTGACGAAAAAATTGAAAATATATCTTCTTGTTCGCTACTCCATAGCGATGATTGGCTTGTTTTCATCATAGCTAGGGCTTTAACCGAAATGGTAAATTGGGATTGCCGGCAGACGACCAACCGCAGCTTCCAGACCTTAAGTTGCACGCCCAGCCCGGTCGCGCCTACCTACTATATTAGGCTCGGTCAGAGAACCTTCGCTAAGGTTCTCTTAGAATTATTCGAAAGCAGTTAAGAATAATGTTTGTGAGTCCACTTTTCGTGCCACAGTTTCGAAGTCCGGCTTTTATTTAACTGAAAAAAGCTTTTAGAGAAAACTAGCAGTGGTTTAGCGGTTGTTAAACCTAGCCATACAAGCGAAACCTCTGTTAAGCATGGTTACGCATGGTTTGGCGCCGGACCGACTCCGGTGCGCCTCATCCATGGCGAGACTGAGCTACCGAGCGCCAGCGAAGCAGCTGTTATACCCCCCCCCCCCCCCCCTAGTCACGTGATACAGCAGCGGCGAGGCTCCCAACGACCGGTGAGGCTCCGAGAGAGCGCAGCTGCGGCGCCTCTCCGCAGCGAGTCACGTGGTATGACGTCACTGGCCACACCTCCGCTCCACAGGCTCCAGGTGAAACGCGCACCAAACTTGACCTTGGGAGTTTTAGTGCGAAGAGCAGAGCTTTCGTTCTACAAGAAATTAAATGTAGCCGGCTGCACAGACACCGTGCTAATGAGAAAAATAAGCTATATAAAGTATGTTAATGAGAGAAAAGGACCAGTAGTGCTTTCTTACGTGCATAGGTATCGTCGAATCTCAAGAACGTTGCGGAAATATACGGTGTGCGTGGGCTTTTTTGACCGCACCAAATGATGTTGCATAGCGAGTGTTACGCAGTGAAAATAAGGGCTGCTGAGCCTGCACGGCGGGGAAGCAGCGGATGCGGAATGAAATATGTGAGCTAGTCAGTCCACCGTCGCTCCGGTGTGGTGTACGTTTTGTTTTGCTGTGTGGCAGACCATACATTGACCAGACCGGCTGCTCCCATTCTCTCTTAGCCACGCACTTTATTTCAAGAAAATATAACCCATGTTACGCTGTCCTGACTAAGCAGAAAACTAAGCTCTCTTTATATAGCATAATGAAAGCGTTTCATAAAAAAAGAGCATCTTCACAAGTCAGAGCCGTGTGGCCATTTCCCTAAAAAAAAATTGGCGGTGGTTTAGCTTTGATTAAACCTGCATGGAGTGATGCGATAGCTACAGCTGGCCGAGTGGAACTTGGTCACGTTACCAAACACGTGACCAACCACGTGATCAGCCACGGCGCCGCGCCGCTGGCAGCTGCTCCGCACCATGTGACCGACCACGTGACAGTGTGGCGGCGCCGCCACTGCCACGGCGCCGCCACGCCGAAGGCTCGGAATGCTACCGTAATGTAGCTGTCGCTACAAAACAAATGATGAACCTGGATGCTACGTGAAGCTGACTGTACACATCCTGCTTTCTTCGTTTGGGCTTCCTTCTTTCTATATTTTCATTTGCTGCGTTTATTCCTTAAGCCCTTGCACTCGTCTAGTTTTTGGAAATAAGCCAGTTCCAAGTAGCGCTTCTGTGTTGTCTTTGTCTGTGTCTTTGTCGCGTTTCAAGAATCTGAATATGGACCCATACCATCTTGACGAATTATAGCTATAAAAACTGTTTTCTGGTTTCCAGCGGCAGTAAAGTTTGACACAGGAAATTTCTCTGTGTGCGGAAGAGAGAGGCGTCCATTGGAAAGAATCGCGAAGCCACAAGGGATTCGGTACACACAGTAGTACGTTTCGTAAAGTCCTATTCTTTTCTTGGTGGCTACACAACACCGGAAGGAGACAATGCGCTGAAAACTTTAGCGTAGAATCTTATATCAAAATGCTAACTGATGGCACTTTCGTGAGGTTCGCCAAGACTCTAGGACAGAAAAGGACTTGGCTTTTTTAGTGCCATGTCCCATTTGAGAAACTGAGATGGAGCGAATAGTAAATCGTATTGAACTGGGTAGCTGTACAGATAAATCCTAGTCTTCCGGTTATGGTATGCTTGCCTAAGCGCTAGTATCCTTTGTGCTATTTCTTCACAGGACCACCTGGCAGCGAATGACATTTGTTTTGTTTCTACCCTGCGGTATTATACATTCAGGGTGGATACAAATGTCAGGTCATCTGCACGAAAACAGCGCATTGTTCTCCTGCGCACCAGCTTTTCGCAAGGATCTTTTGCCGCATACTCGACGGCAGTGTTTAAAAAATGAACGGCACGCCGAATATGCTTGCGCACACGGAGCCTCAAGTATAAGATCTTTCCTCTCTGACGTGCTCTGCCGCTGGTGTGGTTGCCGAGACTTATGTTTACTTGCCCTCACCATCACGTATGTGCGCTCGGTTTTACTGCTTGGAGTGCAGCCACTCCCGGACACCAGTGCAAAATTTCGGGGCGTTCAACTTTTTACAAAGGACCCTTAAGAGCTTTCTACTTTCTGCATGACGAAAGCCAACATTAGCGTAAACCAAGGAGCATAAAAGTTCTTTTCTCAATTTGTGATTTTCATCAATGGCAGATTAATAGGGTAATTACTTAAAGATCATTGATTAGAATGAAGAAAAACAACCACATGTCGCCGGTGGGATCCGAATCCACAACCTCCGAATTTCGCGTCCGGTGCTCTAACATCTGAGCTACGGCGACGGCTTTACAGTCTTCTGCTTAGGGGGGTATTTATGTGTACTGTAACCGAACCTTGAGGGTGTTGACCGGCGCCGCCCTCGTCCATAGCGGCACAAAGCGCTATGGACGAGGGCAATGGTCATAAAGCATGCGCTTTGTGACAATTGTCAAGTACTACTGCTGTTGTCATAACAGTGCTTGAGGATGGCCATAAAGCGCATGCAGTTTTCAATGAATAAATCACTTGGATGTAGTGCTTATCCTTGTCTCTCTGTGTCCGTGTAGTGGACAACGGCTAGGTCCATGCTGTACGGCACTGCTGCGTGCACGAACACTCCTCTTTCTGTGTAGGCAGCCTGCGAAGATTGCTGCTGTCAGTCGCAGGATGCAGTTTCATTTAGGCAGTTTCGGGTACCGCGCTCTTGGGTGTCATACCATGAAACAAGGGAGCCAGTCGGGGCGGGTAAGCCTGGTGTTCCTGAAGCGATATGTCCGTAAGCTTACGCCATTAGCCGACCCACACGTAATGAGATTTAGCATGCAGTATGATGCTTTGTGTCAAAAGCGTCTAACAAATAACGTTAAACAGAAAGGCATTTGGCGCATTACACTGTTCCGCGTACAATGTTTATTACGTTGAACACGTTTCCCAGTTTGCAACAATTTGAAGCCATCACTAGTGCAGAGATCGTGCCGCCAGTTTATAGGTACATAAGCAGGGATAATTTTCCTTTCGTTCCAGAAATCTACAGAGCCTGCTAACTTCAGCGGCAGTTTTGAAAGACTTTCCCAGAACCAGCATGAGGATGATCACCGCTCCGCTTGTGAGCAAGGTTTACAGCTACGCTCCAAAAAGGTGCGTGGATTCAGAATTATCGTCCCTAAATTCAGATTATTTTGTGTTACATGTAAGCAAGAATTTCAATTTAGCGTGGGGCGGACAAATGTGTATCTTTCTCGTTAGGATGTTTTGTGCATTTGTTGAAGTAATTCTTGCATAACTAGGTTAGAACTAATTTTGTTTGCCTCTTTAGTTTACTCCTAGTTCAGCGTTTAGGCACAAATAGAGTAACCGAGC
>JARKHS020011001.1:0-75935 GCA_030143305.2 Amblyomma americanum | reverse complement strand
TGAGGGATGCCGATGATGTGAGGGCGAGGGCGAGGGAGGGCCAGTTAATTTTTTGAAGGGAGGGTGAGGGAGGGCTGGATAACTTTTCAAAATGAGGGCGAGGGTGAGGGAGGGCCATGGGTTCAAAAGTGAGGGTGAAGGAGGAAAAGTAAAAATGTGGGCATTGCCCACCTCTCGTTGGATAACGCTTCGTCAGACAACCGCTGACGCTTGAAGAAGCGTCGGATGTCCATCATTCGGGACCGCTCGAGACAAAGCTGGCTACGGAGTTCCTCTTGGTTGATAGTGTCAGAAAATATATACACATTGACTGGAAAAACAGTTGAACACATGCGTTGAAAACAAAAAGTGGCTATATATACAACGAAAACTTATTTACAGGATAAATGCACGCTCGCAGCATCATACACCTCGCTCGATCTTGCTCGCGCATCCGCACAGTCGAGGAACCACACACACTGCTCGCCGCTTGTCGCTCTCTCGTCCGCTGTCTTGGCTGTTTTCAGATCCGTTGGCAACCAGCCACTTAAAAACACCGAAGCACAAACACAGAGGCACGCACACGTGCAAGCCGCAATGTCCCCCAGTGCGCACTTTGGGAGTGAAAGCAACACCGCGCGACTTCCGTGGGGAAGGGACACTCTCCACTCCGGTCGTAAAATTTGTTTTGTAGTCCAGAGTTTGACGGAATACCGTCTGGCGAGGGGGCGAACACTGTAGAAATAAACATACACTCACCAATAGTTTAGATGAAAAAAGGAACACGACGTTTCGGGGCCTGTACGGGTCCCCTGATCACATAGAGCGCCGCACGGAAGGGCGGTGGCTTAAGTATGGCTAAAATTGCGTAATGTCCTATGTAAACGATCGTATAGATCTCTCAAGGTACCCGGGCGTGGTATGCAAGATACCGTGTCAAGCCTGTAACGCCGCTTACATTGGCGAAACCGGAAACTTCAGACGCAGGCTGAGAGAGCATCAGAATGACGTCACGAACGGCCGCTCCACATCTGATGCTTTGGCGGAACACAGCGTATCAACGGGACACACCATCGATTGGGACGAAGCATCAGTCACTGCCACAGAGAAAAAACTTATCATCGCACCTTCTCTTAGAATCTTTTCAAATACATAACATGAAGCATGCTCTCAACAGGACACGTGGAAATCTTCCAGAGATCTACAATCGGACATTACGCAGTTTTAACCGCACTTAAGCCACCGTCGTTCCATGCGGCGCTCGAAGTGATCAAGGCACCCGTACGAGCCCCGAAACGTCGTGTTCCTTTCTTTTCGTCAAAAATTTTAGCGAGTGTATGTTTTTTTATACAAAATTTGTTTTGTGTGTTTTTATGGGGTTTAGAGTCCCGAAACGACTCAGGCTATGAGGGACGCAGTAGTAGAGAGCTTGAGATAATGTCGACCACCTAGATCTCTTTACCGTGCACTGACATCGCACAGTATATGGACGCCTTCTGCATTTCGCCTCCATCGAAACGCGGCCGCATCGGCCGGGATCGAACCTGCGTACTCGGGCTCAGCAGTCGAGAGCACTACCCGCTGAACCACCGCGCCGAGGCTCCGGTCGCAAAATGTAAAGCAGGCACTCATAGAAACAAACATATACGCACGGAAAGGACGCCATGTAAAGGGCGCTCGATTACAATAGCGTTCATACAAGGTGGATGGGTCGCGGGTCACACCGAACGTTAGAATAATGGCAGCAATGTGAAATGCCGCATTGGAATGTTACATTGATGTTGAACATTAATAAATAACCTTATGTGTTATAAGGAAAGCATTAGTTCAACATTGAGAGTAGATATTATATTTATTGGCGACCTTTTAATGTTAATATATTGTTAAAAATTGCCATACAATGCAGCCGCGGTGGCTGAGTGGTTACGGCGCTCGGCTGCCGGCCCGAAAGACGCGGATTCGATCCCGGCCGCGGCGGTCGAATTTTGATGGAGGCGAAATTCTAGAGGCCCGTGTACTGTGCGATGTCAGGGCACGCTAAAGAACCGCACGTGGTCGAAATTTCCGGAGCCCTTCACTACGGCGTCTCTCATAGCCCGAGTCTCTTTGGGACGTTAAACCCCCATAAACCAATTACCATACAATGTTATATGTTGTGCCAAAACATCAGTTTAATGTTGCAAATGAAGATTTTTTTAATAGAGTCCTCTAATTTTTATTCCAACGTTATAAATAATATATATAAAAAAGTGCAATATGTTTGTCCCAGACCTTTTATCGCTGTTCCTACAGTAAATATATTATTCGACTGGCTGTACCTTGAAACTAAATCGCTCATATTGTGCCTGCCATTCATTCTATGCGCAGCTCCAATATTTTGTTAGGAAGTTTTCTTTATTACCCATTCGTCACTATTGCTCACCAGCCATCCGTTGGAAACGGGTGTATAGGCTTGAGACGACAGTACCCGTTCGGAGGCGAATGTATGATTTGCATCCTGTGCTGTGTGTGGGGCTCAAGTGCCGCCCCCGTAGTTCGTCTTTGAAAAGTGCCAACTTGTGCACCATCACAACTGGGGGACCCGCATGCTCGTGGGAGGTTACTTTAACATTTTCGAGAATATTGCATTTATTTATTATTGATTTTTATATAGTGCTGTGATGACCCCCATAATGCGCAGGTCCACACGGGACGGAGAGGCAAAGAGACACCGTATGGCTCAGTTTAAACAAACAGGTATATTCAATAATTACACATGATTAAGATTATACATCAGAGGCTGGGGCGTCCGAGCTTACGTGCCGACGACTTCATGGGGGCGATGGAGTGGCTCCGGAGTTGGGCTCGAGCGGTTGCTGGCAGAAGCTGCACGCCGTCGGGCTTCGGCGCTGAAGGCCCTCTTCGCGAACGATGTCGTCCTGAGCGTGTATGCAGTAGAATTTCAATAGTCGTCCGTTTCTTCGAGGATGGTTCACAAACCCTTCCTCTAGTGTCGTTCGGCTTGGAAGATGAACAGGAGGCGAGCTTGTAGATGATGACAGCAGAGCATAATTTTACAACATACATATACAGAGAGTTAAACTGGAAAAAGCAGAACTGAATTTACAAAAGAACAAACTTTGCACTACTTTACTCATCGACCGGGCAGGTTAGTGCCTAAGTAGCATCACATTACATGCTAAGCATGGAGCCCCAGCTCAGACTGGACTGCATCCGTTTACATGCGCTTTTAAGCACTTGATTAACAAAGGACTAAGGGCGGTCATTTTCAGTGGCCCGCCCAAAGCATCAATTCTCCAATCAAAAATAACATGCGAGATGGGGACAACCCCTTGGGTTGGGCTTAGCCTCGAACCCAGAGTCTTGTTAACAACACAAACTAAATAAACAAAAACGCCACAACTCTCTCTCAAGTGAGAGTATCCACAGGCTCTCCCTTCGGAGCTAATCCTTGCCCCATGCATGCATACCGCCACCCACCATCGGTCCGCGTCGCCCGTCAGCAACAGAGGAGGGGGCGAAAGGGCCCACGATGCTGCCGGGCTACCGACGGCGGGACACAGCTAATAAGCATGAAGGGGTTCGTCTGTCGCTCCGGGAAACCAGATTAAGGGTCGCCCCTGTCTTCCCACATTCTTGGCGAGTCTTGCCTGTCCGCCATGACAGGTGTCCGTCACGGCCCTCCTGGGAATGCGCTTTTGTTCACTAGCGCCTGTCTTCCCACATTCTTGGCGAGTACTGCCCGTTCGCCATGACAGACAAAGGGGGGGGGGGGGAGGGGGTCCGTGCGTCAAGCGACAATTTTCGTTCCCCGTATGTACTCGGGGGCTCTCGGTTTCCGCGTGTGCCGGCGTCCTGCTTTCTGCAAAGGTATGCAGCTGGAAAAGAGGGGCGGCCTTAAGCCCCAACTCGATGCACACACAAGGAATGTACCTCGTAGCACACAAGGAATGTCACACTCGCTCACCCTCCAGAAGAATGTTCTCCGAACATTTGAGTCCCTGCAGCTCCCCTTGTCTTTCTGAATCGCCTCGCACAGTGCGTCCGACAAAACACTTTTCGCTGCACTCAACACCACTGCACAACACCATATGCCTCCGCTGTCATAACTGGCGTCTCCAGGGGCAGCACTGATCTTCTTTTACAGATAAACATGAAACTCAGCACCCAAGCCTCTCCTTTCTAGTCCAAACTGGACGAAATAAATTTACCACAGTTATAAAGGAGCTCCCACTTCTAGCACGATCACGGCACAGACAAAAATATAGATAACGAAAGGAAGTAGGGCAGGTTCTGCATGCGCTCCGCATGCTCTCCTGTGAAGGTGTTACTTAATGACAGAAAGGTTTAACTACCAACTCCGATAACTTAACACATAAGCACATAGCAATGTTATGAGCTGTGGCATTACACAATTCTAACCAGTTCAAAACTCCGCTCTGTTTACGCCATTAGTCCGACTTAGCTTTCCGATTTCGCAGCGGATATCGGCCTTCATGAGTCATACTAAGTAAGTCTGTGCCCCTTTGTCTGCTTTGGGACTCGCGAGGGCTCGTGGCAGGAGCCTCTCCTGGCGTTATCTGCGCGGCAACCTCGCGCGCTTCTTCTTCTAGCAATGCATGAAGTAAATCCGGTGGCATTCTGGCCGTCACCTCTGGCGCCTGCCGAACAAATGCAGGAGAGGGCGTTTCTTGCGAACTATCTGCGCGCTCCGCTTCACTTCTGTCCCCATCAAAATCCGCGCTTTCCCTTTCCTCATTTCGTGAATACTGAACCGGTGCCGACTTGAGGCGATTTGCGTGTATCCTTATCAAGCGCCGGTTCACGTCTCGGACTCTGAAGTTTACCGGAGAAAGCTTCTCGACAACCTCGCACGGTCCTCTCCACTTCGTATAAAACGATAAATATATAACA
This sequence comes from Amblyomma americanum, assembly GCA_030143305.2. Lineage (NCBI taxonomy): Eukaryota > Metazoa > Arthropoda > Arachnida > Ixodida > Ixodidae > Amblyomma > Amblyomma americanum. The sequence continues at coordinate 71,042 of JARKHS020011001.1, read as the reverse complement.
ATGCAAAAACGTCAGAAAAAGTACATCAAGAACATACAATTAACTCTCGACTAAAGCAAAAAAGTAACATTATTATAATGTTTCGGTCCTACATGGAATCAATATCAGTGGATATGGTGCAAAGCTGTAGAGGGCAGTAGCTTAACGATTTTTTAGTGCGCGGTAGCAATGGCCTCATCTAGCTTGAAATATGTTTGTACGTCCTTTACAAGTTTTCTCCTATCATTTTTCTCGTGCCCTGACTTTGTGGATGACCACTTGTGAATTTTCCATGTAGCACCAAAACATTATAGCAATGTTACTTTTTGTTTGGCCGAACAATAATTCAATGTACTTAATTTTATTTGTATGGCCGATGCTTGTTTGGGCTACATTCATTTTTATTAGTGTATCACGCCTACCCCGCAGAAGATAGAGCGGCGCCACTCTGCGGGAGCCTGCCAAGGATCCACCCAAAGGGTTTCTCATTGTACAAAGATGCACGTGCTGGTAAACACGTGGCCGTGTCGGCTCCTTTTGTGGGAAGATGGTCGGAATCATTTACTCGCTACCGCCGCTGTGGCGAGGCCTCTCACGCCGGAGGGGCACTCATCCAAATGCACATTCACAATGGTTGCCGTTTCGGTGGCCGGCATACGTACGAACGTACCCTGAGCGACGAAGGCGGAAACAAGATGTCCTGTGCACTGTCTCTCTCCGTGTCGCTATCTCTCTAGAGATCAAACAAACACACACCCATCTCAAGACCGCTCGAAACACATGCTCGCCGGTTCCGCTGCATGTCTGCATCAGGTCGCCCATCAGGAGAGCTAACGATGGCGTCGTTTGACAACGGCGGAACGACGCGTTCCCGGACGCGGCACTTCGCTGGTGTGACCGAAAGCGTGGAAGCGGGGCTGCTTTGACCCTTTTGGCTGAGCGCACCGCCGCCCCTGGCGTGCGGCGCTTTCCCCTACGTTTCCGCCGTTGACACAGCCATCACTCACGTTTCACATGCAAGCGAAAATGCCAGCGAATCCTGTCGCAGCGACGGAAAAACCTGTTTCGACCCGTCGCGGCGGCTCGGCGGGCCGGGAGGCGAGTCGCAGTAGCACTCAATGCGAGGGTGAAGCCCGTTTCACATGCAAGCGAAAATGCAAGCGAATCCTGTCGCAGCGATGGAAAAACCTGTTTCGACCCGTCGCGGCGGCTCGGCGTGCCGGAGCGACGGGGTTCCAACAAGTTGGAAATTTTCGCAGCGACAGAGCGATAGCTCCGCCCTCTGACCAATGACTGCACGGCGGAAAAGCCACGTGACAAGAAGAGGATTCGTGCGGGAAAGACGACAATGTTTGTTTGCTACTCGCGCTTCCGACACCACGACATGTCGCGTGGACTGTTCAATGAGGTGCTGATCATCGAAGTATCCAAGCGCCCACTTCTATGGGATGTTAAAGATAACTTCCGCAATAAGTCGACCAAGGAGTCCCTTTGGGAAGAAGTGAGGGACGCAATTCGAGCAATTGACGACACCGGTAAGTGAAAGCACGCTTTGTGGCGAGCTCGAAGATTATCAGCCATATTTTTTCATTGTGCAGCCAACAAATTTTCCTCGTCACACTGGCAGGATTCTGCAGCGTGTCAAAAACTGTTTTATGTCCCCGCGCATTCCTGCGTACTGCTCGGTGTTTATTTTTCGGTGCGCCGGCTATTGTGCGTAGATGAGCTGTATGAAAATTGTCGGCATCACGCAGCCGTGAGCAAATGTTTTTGGTTCTTAAGACACGCTAGCTGCATCATTTTGTACCCTTCACTTCAATCGTGAAATGCACGACGTGCACGTTTTCATGTTCTCAGCTACGTTTGTAAATGCGGGAGGCGACCTTTCTCAGGCGTGGAGTTAATCCGGGCGCTGAGAGCCTAGTAAAATCGTCTCTTGCGTGTATGTAGAGCGAGCGCTCCGTCCCGCGGCACTGCCCGCTCATCGTAGTCTTGTACTTAGCATTAATCTGCAGCTTCTGAACCGCGGAAAATCATCTCGTGCGTGTCCGCAAAATAAATCATTCATCTTGTGTGTGCCTCAGTTCAGTCATGCATGCATGCATAATCAGTAAAACTGCCTTTTAGAAGAAAAAAAAATCGTGCTTCCGTACTGAATCGTGTGTTGTAAACATTTTCTGCAATATTCTTGTGTGCTAACAGATGAGAATTTGTACATGTTCATGCTAAACTTTGGGCCACATGTCTGCCATTGTTTCCTAATTTGCTCTATACTGCTCCATATTTCAGCAACAGTTGAGGAGATTATTGCTCGGTGGAAAAATCTAAAAGATACGTACAGGCGAAAAACTAAAGACGAAAAAGATGGGAAGAAGAGCGGGTCAGGAGCCACTGCAAAGACGGCCTGGCCACATTTAAAGCAGATGGAGTTCCTGAGGGACTCCATGGAAACGAGACGGTAAGCAATGATACTAATGATGAATTGAATGTGTAAGTGACAGCAATTAACAGCCTGCACATTCTACTCAGGAGCTTCTGCAACCTCGACGCAGTGAGCCACGTGCAGGTGGCCAGCGCAGCAGCCGAGACGAGCCACGCCAGCTGCAGCCCAGCATCGCCAGGCTCGAAAGAAGTAGAAGCATCGCCAAATGAATTTGAATGCATGTATAGTGTCCCAGGCCTTCCTGATGAACCGGGACCATCCTGTATGGCAGCAACTTCACCAGAGGTTCTCCCACATAGGGAAAACAAGCGACAGAAGAAAAGGCGGCAGGAAGTGGAGGCTGCTGACAGGGACATTCAGGCCGTGCGAAGTGCAATTGCAGCGCACAGGCCAATGGTTACACCACACGTACGGACTTAAAAAAAGATGTTATTACCATCAAGATAAGAAGTAGTTGATATTTAAAAAAGAAGAGTTCTTTATTTCTTTACAAAATTTGAGTAATCGTGGCAAAATAATGCATAAACATTGTCCATGTTGACGTTTGCAAACCACCGAAACCAACCGCGAGCTCGTATTCTTTGCCAGCAACACTGAGATTCGCAGCGGCAGTAAACGCTGTGGAGCGACGCATGTGAAACGGAACCCTGCGAAAAGCATCGCTGCGCCGTGCCGCTGGTCGCTGAGTTCGCTCAATCGCTTGCATGTGAACCGCCCTTGACGGCGGTTATGTGCAGGGGGCGGCGAAAGAGAAGGCTCCCGACAGGACAGGGTTCGGATGTCTTTTCAGGAAAAAGGGATCTTGTATTTGGCCACAGCGCACGAACATACTGCACAGTGTATTTCGTTTTACTTTGCTTTGTGTCATTGGCCGGGCGCTGGGTTTGAGGCATTTGTGTGGCGGCGGCCGCTTCGAAAGTAGGATCTGCTCGTTGTCGGTCCCCTCGGCTCCCTGTTAAGTCGCTGACTCGCTGGTCATTAAGAGCGTCCTGGCGTTTGCCAGCACCCGTTCTCGAAGATTGCCGTCTATGTTTTATGGCAGTCATTTCCCCTCTTTTGCCATTTCATATGCTTTTACTCGTTCTCTCCGAAGCCTAGCTGCGGCGTTCTTTTATACCTGTTTTCCTTACAGAACGGAAAAAGCGCGCGGGCCTCCATTTTTGGTGTTTCTCTCGAATACCTTTTACATATGAGAAAAAACGTTGCCTCCTTCCCTTTTCTCTGGCAAATCATACCGCAGACGTACTGCAGCCGTTTTCATGGCTGTGTGGCCCTCTGAGTGTTTACACTGTATAATTCGTCCGAAGAGCTTGACAATCGTTTCCATGACCAGAAAATGAAGCAAAGCATAGACTCCTACGAATTACACTCTTCCATCAATAAAAAATCTTATTTAACTGACTATCCTATTTTGATAGGCAGTCATACACAAAATTTAGTTTCGGTTGCATTTATCTGGGACCTAATAATTATGTGGTCCTATCCTAATTCTTTGAAATGGATCGCATATGAGAATACTGGCCTCGACATTTAGTGCACTACAAGCGTACAAGCTTTTTGAGGAGCGGATTTATATACCGTATTTACTCGAATGTAACGCGACCACGATTGTAACGCGAGGGTCGACTTTTTGGGTGTGAAAAGGGGAAAAAGAAAACTACGATTGTAACGCCGGCGTGCGACTTCGTGAGACTTCGGGCGTGCGACGGAAAAACCGAAATAACCCGAATGTGACGCGAGGAACCGACATCGCACAGTTCCGAGGGTCAAAGACAACTTTATTGAAATACAAGCCAAGCAGGCATTCCTATACGCCCTCATCCTCGCGGCAGTTGTCGCCGTCCCTGTCATCATCGCAGCTTGACTCTTCTTTGACACTACCTGCCTCCCACATCAGGTCGTCCCCGCTTCCGTCTAGAGCATTTGAACTTGAGCATTTCTTAAATGCGCGGTAGCCCAAATCTCGAGGCAGCCCGTACCAGGCTGCTGAAACCCAGTGGGCAACGGTAGACGCGCTTGGGCATTTCAGCCTACCTGCAGGTGTTGTTGTTGATCCGCTTTCAATTCACTCCCAGTATAATTGTCGCAAGCGATCCTTGAAGGGCTTGTTCATGCAAACGTCCAGAGGCTGGAGAATGGAGGTCATGCCACCCGGTATAACAACGAGATGCGTTCGGTCACGCTGTAGATTTTGTTTGACGCCGGGTGTCAGGTGACCTCGGAAAGAGTCCAGAACCAATATTGCTTCCCGATGTAGCAATGCGCCTGGTCTTCGGTCCCACACGCTTTGAATCCAATCTATGACAAGATTCGAGTCCATCCAGCCTTTTTCGTGACAGCGCACGATAACGTCTTTTGGGGAAAGTTTCCCTCGGGATCGTCTTCCGGCGAAAAATGATAAATGGAGGGAGCTTACGGCCGTCAGCCAAGAATGCCAGCATAACGGTAATCCCTTTTTTTTCGTTGCCTGTGCTTCTAAGGCGAACTTCATGCTCACCAGACTTGTGCACTGTTCTGGACATAGGCATGTCCAGATACACGGGGGTCTTGTCGGCATTGCCGATATGTCCGTGGCATGTTGGTAGAACGACGAAGATCGATGACGTAGCGCTGGAACTCTCGAAGTTTTGATTCGAAGTCCCCGGGCAGGTTCTTGCAATTAGAAGTCGTGCTTCGAAGGGAGAACCCGGCCCTTCGCATAAACTTCTGCACCCAGCCTCGTGATGCCTTAAACTGGTTTTGGGTCAAACCCGTGTCCCACGCAAGCTCCTGTGCTTTGCACTCAAGCATTTCAATGCTTACTCCACGTACACGGGAACGTTGCTCACTAAAGAACTCTGCAAGGCGACGCTCCAACTCCGGGAAGCGGCTTTTCTTGGGCCCCCGAAAGCCTTTTCGCAGACTGTTGCATTTAAACTATTCCTCGCGATGTTTCCTCCATCCCCTGATCGTCGATTCGTTGACGTCCAGACGTCTTGCAGCCGCTGAATTTCCCACTTTCTCAGCAAGCAGAATAGCGTTGCGCTTGAAACCAGCTGTATACTGAGCGCGTAAGCACGCCATTCCGCTTGAAGACAACTCGACCGTTTGATGGGGATAGGCTTAAGACTCAAAGCACGTAACGCACAACTACGCACACTGGCACCAAACACGAGAAAGAGCGAGCAAAGCGCGCAGCTCCATGCCCTGCTGCCTGTTAGTCACGGGGCCACGTTTTTGCATCAGTTGCAAGGATTAACGGACAGATGGCGGTGGGATCGCTCGCTCCTTTGCTAGCGTTAGGCCACCTCACTGGCGTCTTGGCGGCGATTGCGAGCACTTAGTGCCTCCGAGATGGCTGTTTAAGTTTGCAGTCACAGAGGCCTCGCAACCTCGCTACAGGTTGCGAGCATCCGTCAAAAGGTGGCGCCCTCTCATCACGCTGGTAGTAGGAATGCAGCTGTCATGAAAAATAGGGTACTCTGGAATTACAATAGGTATGAAGTGGTAAGAGGGATCTGGAAAGGGGCGATGGTTCCTAGCCTGACTTTCGGTAATGCAGCCCTGTGCATGCGACCAGATATTCAAGCAAAGTTAGAAATTAAACAACGTGGCGTTCGGAGGCTAGCTTTGGGGGCACATGGCAATACACCAAATCAAAGGCAATACACCAAATCATCCGTTCCTCTACCCCTTAAACAACAACCTTTTGGTCGGCGTTCCTTTTTCTTCAGTCATGAATCTTCTACCCGACCAGGCGAGATTTCGTCAGACTTTAGATTTCATTACCCCTACGGATGATACGGATGATAAAGGAAAGAAACAGAATAACACTCAGGTAATACCGTACCTACATAAAATATCTCACAATCTGAAGAAGATCACCAGCCGACACAACGTTAACGTTGTATTTTCCGCACCATGCAAGCTGTCAAAAATTTGCCCAATGATAACGAGAAAGAAGAAGGCGCCGTGCAGTATTAAGCACGTCACAAAGTTCACAAAATGTGTAACGAAGGTCGTTTATAGAATTCCTCTTACGTGTAAAAAAGTGTACATTGGCCAAACAGGGCGTTGTTTTAATAAAAGAGCGCTAGAACACTTCAATCTAGTAAAGGCTGGTATCAGCGGCTATCTTGCCGTACACTGCCGATCGTGCAAATGCAAGCCTATGTTTAAGAAGGCGCAGTTTCTGGGTCACGCCAAGGACAAGCTTCAGCGTGAAATTATCTAAGCCTTTTTTATTAGGAAAGCCGGTGACAATTGCGTCAGCACGCCTTCACTGTCATTGCTGGAGAGTGAAATGGCTTTTTGGATGATTGTGATTAGGTTTCACCTCATGATAACTGAATTGATTTAAACGTCGAGCTTTTTCAAATAAAATCAGTTGGAAGTGCAGCACAGTCCTGTCTGTTTGTTCGTTGTCTTCTGTGTGCGTTTTATTCATGCTGCGAAACTTGTCTCCATTATGAATTGCGACCAACTAGCCCAAACCACCGTGTTACTTCAAAGATTACGTCAGAGGGTGCAGAGTGCAAAGTTTGCTCGCAATCCTGAATGGCGCTTCTACAAATATGATGATTTGGTTTGGTTTATGGGGGTGTAACGTCCCAAAGCGACTCAGGCTATGAGGGACGCCGTGGTGAAGGGCTCCGGAAATTTCGACCACCTGGGGTTCGTTTACGCGCACTGGCATCGCACAATACACGAACCTCTAGAATTTCGCCTCTATCGAAATTCGACCGCCGCGGCCGGGATCGAACCCGCGTCTTCCGGGTCAGCAGCCGAGCATTATAACCACTGAGCCACCGCGGCGGCTTTCTACGAATATGAGGAACATGGGTGTGCTAATCAAGTTTTTAGCTGGAGGGAAAAAAATTATTCTCCAAATTTTCAGGGGCGTGCAGCTGCCCCCTCTTATCTCGCCATCCGGACGCCCATGACCTCCGGGGCTGGAAGGTGGGACACCGTGCAGTTGACTTTCGGACTAGTAGCGTGCTGGAAGGTGGGACACCGTGCAGTTGACTGTCGGACTAGTAGCGTTGCCCAAAAGACACAGGTTGTGTGTCAAGGTAGTAATAGGAGGGGTCATGCTCTGAATGCCGATACAGAACGCAGGACCGAGCTGCATGCGTTGTCGACTCTTGTGCAGAACTTGTCACACCTCCTGAAGTTCCACAGCTGAAAGAGCAAACGCCGCTGGGAAATGAGGCGGTGAGAGGAACACCCAAGTCGAAAGCAGCAATGCTGGTGGTGGTTGGGCAAATAGGGGACCGTCCTATATTGGTTCTTAGAGACAGCGGAGCCAACACAGTTCTGGTTCGGTGAAGCCTGGTGAAGGACGAGGATCTTACAGGGGAAGCGTCGGCCGTCACTCTTGTAGATAGCATATTAAGGTACCTTCCTGAAGCCAGGGTTCTAGTGTCCACGCCATATTATACTGGACAGGTAGTGGCAAAATGGGTAGACCAACCCATCTACGATCTCATCTTGGGAAACATTAGGCGTGCAAGAAGTGTCCAAGACTCCGATCACGAGTGGAGGATGCTCGACGTTGAAGAACACCCAAAGGAGGAAAGACCCGCGACAGCTCAGGCGGGTGATGGGCCGTCAGTTTCTAGTCGGCTGTCGAGACAAGGGCTCAAGCGACCGCCCGAGCAACGGAGCGTCCGCTCTCTACTCCCGTTACGATGTGTCTGAGCGTAACACCGGGGGGAAATTGCAATGAGGCAAAGAGAAAACCCGAGCTTGAAGGCCTGCTTCGAAAGAATCGAGGAAAAAGTGAAAAGAAAGAGGAGTCGTACGTCATTCGAATATCAGTTGGTAAACGGTCTTCTGTAAAGGGAATGCATATTTAGCTCAGGAAGAAAGGTCTAGCAGCTGGTGTTACCGAAAGATATGAGAGAGACCGTGTAACGCTTATAGGACATGACGCCATTATGCCGGACACCAGGGTGTTCAAAATACGGTGTCTAGGATCACCGAGGAGTTCTTCTGGCCAGGTGTCGAGAGTGACGTTAAACACTTTGTTCGCTCATGTGACGTGTGCCAGCGCACAGTTCCGAAGGGAAGAGTTGGTCCCGTACCTTTGGGCAATATGCCAGCCATCGACCTACCGTTTGAAAGATCGGCCTATCTCTTCAGTTTCCACTATAGGCAAGAGATATGTGCTTACTCTGGTTGACGTGGCCACTCGTTATCTTGACGCTATTCTATGGAAGGCTATTCACAGTATTCAAGTGGCGAAGGGTCTTGTGGAGATGTTCTCGCATTATGGGTTCTCCAGAGAAATTTTGAGTGACCGGGGCTCAAACTTCACGTCAGAACTAATGAAGGAGGTTAGCCGACTTTTGTCAGTAAGACAGTTACTAACAACACCATACCATTCTATGTAATCGTCTTGTAGAGTGGTTAAACGGCACCCTCAAAAATGGGATCAAGAAAATGTGCTAGGAGAGACCTACTGATTGCGATAAATATCTCCCATCTCTTTTGTTCGCTTACCGCAATGTACCCCAAACGGGTCATGGTTTCTCGCCTTTCGATAATTATATGGGAGAACCGTTAGAAGTCCACTTGCAATACTCAAGGAGCTGTGGGCTAAATAAAGAGATTGCATCAGATCTCAAGACAACATACACTTACGTTCTTGAGTTTCGGGACAGGTTGAAGGAAACATGCAGGCTTGCACATCAAGGTCTGGAAAAGGCGCGCGAACGCTATAAGAGATATAACAAGAAAGTCATTCACAGAAATGTGAATCCGGGCTACATGGTTCTTTTCCTGCTATCCACGGATCATAATAAGTTACTGATGCAATGGAAGGGCCCGTACCTTCTGACGCGGAAGAAAAAGGACATGGATTATGAGTTATTGATAGATGACACTAAGAAGGATTTTCATGTGAATATGTTGAAGAAATACGAAGAAAGGAGTCCCGTACGGTATGCCCCCAGGATAGCTTTTTCGGTAGTAGCTGAGGAGACAGGTGATGTTGTCGAGGGCCCGCGCGAAATGGAAGAATGCAGGAGGGGAAGACGCACTAAAGAAGTCCAATTTGAATGAAGACAAACGATCACAGCTCTACTCCAAATCAAGGGGGAGATGTTTTCGGGTGGGCCAGGCGAAACGGAGGTCATATGTTACAAATTAGACCTGCATACAGATAGAGCCAACTAAACAGCTCTAGGTATCTCTACGATGTACCTTGTTGCTGTTGGTGTAGTAGGTGTTATGTGATTATACAAGGGAGTGTTGTGGACATCAACATGTTTTATTAAGGACTCTGTACGGACAACGGCAGTGGTGTGTTAATGTTCCGAAAATGCTGTTTAGTGTGCTGTGTTAGTGGTGTGCTTTTGGTGTGTGCTGAACATCTGCGGTGTGTTGTGTTCTGGGTCTGGAATCACCACAGAAGATATTCGGTTGGCTGGATGGCTTAAAGATGAGGATTACGCAAGCAGTTTTTCATGGAAAAATTCTTGAGAGAGGGGGCCCGCGTCGCATATAATAGGCAGTCTAAAATAAAATTATGAAGGAAAGAGATGTGGAGAAGACGACGTGGATTGACCGAAGAGTAAAGAAGATGAAGAAGCAATCGGTGAGGTGGAGAGAGATGTTTGGTGAAGGATTCGGTGTGGCGAATAGAGATGATTGGTGGAGAAGAGAAGAAGGAGAAGACGACGACAAGGCTTACGTGGACTAACGCCAAGGCTATAAAAGGGCGAGGGAGAGCGAGGCACTGGAGGGAGGAACAGAGAAGTGGAGGCTCCGGCGGGTAAGGGACGGTTCGGCGGGAAGAGAGCGACGCCGGCTACTGCTTCGGTTAGCTCGCGTTCTACGGCTTCGCATCATGAACTTTCTGCCGTTCCTGAGCCCGTTCCGGGGTTTTAACTGAGGACGCTACCACCTGCTACGGCCAGGGGGGTCTTCAGCGCTGTTGCCACCGGTCTGGGTGGTGCCCCCAACACCGGCATCCCCTCCACAGGCGCTTGCACCGGGAGCTTGTGCGACGCAGCCAGCGAGCCGCCAGCGACGCCAGCCGCAGCACGTCGAACGCCATCTCGACGCTGGCTACTGGACCCATACAACGCCACAGCCGCAGAGAACCAAGCGTGAACACGAACGCCGACCGCTAACAGTAGAACGCTAGTAGTAGACGCTGGTAGCAGTGTTTTCGGGTCGTGTGTATTTATAGTGTTTGGGTTTTGTGTTTGTTAGTTTTGTGTGCTAGTGCGTGTGTCACGTAGGGTGTATTAAATGTGCGTCCGAGTGGTCTCCGGGGAGATCCGTGACACATGGACATGCCCCTTCAACCACGCCAAGGTCCATGGATTTCATCCTTGCTCAACGTGCTTCGTGCGCACTCTACGGCCTCCTTCCCTCGGTCCCTTCATTGCCAAACTTCCCATTTTGCCCTCCGCGACGATCTTCTGTACCGCCGTAACTATCGTCCAGACGGAACAACGTGGCTTCTTATGATTCCCCGACATCTCCGATCTCAGATTTGTGAACACCACCATGCCGACCCTCAGAGCGCTCACACTGGCTCGCGGAAAACGTACGAGCGACTACGCCAGAGATACTATTGGCGGGGCATCTACAACTTCGTTCGTCGCTACGTTCGCTCCTGCACTGCTTGTCAGCAGCGGAAGTCGACACCTAGCCTTTCGACTGCCCCATTACAGCCAATACCGTGTCCGGCTCGCCCTTTCGATCGTGAGGGCATCGACCTATATGAATCTAAGAAGAGCTTAAAATGGGCCTGGTTGGTTTGTAATCATCGACATTGTTATTGCGCTGCTCATGGTTTACACAGACAAAAACAACACATACAGATAGGGCGCCCTGCATGTATGTGTAGTTCTCTTCTGTGTAAACCATGAGCAGCGCAATAACAATGTCGAAGACCTATATGGGCCACTGCCCTTCACATACCGCTGGGAATCGCTGGATTATAGTCGCCGTGGACCACCTCACTCGGTATGCGGAGACCGCTGCCCTACCTGCGGCTACTGCTCGCGATGTAGCCTTCTTCCTTCTTCATCACTTTGTCTTGCGTCACCGCGCTCCTCGAGAACTTCTCACTGACTGCGGCCGCGTTTTCTTGTCTGAAGTTCTTCGCGAGCTTCTCGCCGCGTGCCACACAGTCCACCGCACCACTACTGCTTACCTCCCTCAAAACAACAGCCTCACCAAACGCTTCAACTTGACTCTTGGGGACATGATCGCCATGTGCATTCGCTCCGACAACTCTAATTGGGATCAGGTTCTTCCGTTCGTCACCTATGCATATAACACCGCCTCTCAAGCAACCAACGGCTTTTCCCCTTTCTTTTATTCGGGCGCGAACATTCTTGTATGTTGGATACAATCCTTCCCTACAACCCCGACACCTCGGAATATACTTCCCTTTCTGAAATTACCCGTCATGCTAAGCAGTGCCGCCAGTTGGCTCGCTCCTTCACCGCCGAACGTCAAGGCCTCCGCCACCATGATTCCGATCAAGACACGTATATATATATATATATATATATATATATATATATATATATAATATATATATATATATATATATATATATATATATATATATATATGATAATGGCAAGGCGGTTAAGAAACGATCTACAACGCTTCCGAGAGCGAGAAGTGAAAGTTAGATCTGACACAGCGCGAATTCCGAATACATACATACATGTATATATATATATATATATATATATATATATATATATATATATATATATATATATATATATATATATATATATATATACATATATGCATGTATGTATGTATTCGGAATTCGCGCTTGTCAGATCTAAGTTTCACTTCTCGCTCTCGGAAGCGTTGTAGGGCGTTTCTTAACCGCCTTGCCATTATCATTCCTTCTTTCGGAAACCAGCACGTCGTCTAAATAAGCTTGTACGCCCGGCAGCCTTGCCAGAACCTCATCCATCTTTATCAAGAAAATTGCCGGTGCAGATGCTATTCCGAACGATAGCCTATTAAAATAGAAAATGCCTTTATGCGTGTTAATCACGCAGACCTTCTTGGCAGCTTCGTCGAGTGGTATCTGATTGTATGCATCTCGCAGGTCCAGCATACTAAAACAGTCAGCATCGCTTATGCGGGCAAACATGCCCTCAATCCTAGGTAATGGATATTGCTCAGTGGCACAGGCTGGGTTCAAGGTGACCTAAAAATCACCGCAGATTCTAACTGTGCCGTCCTTCTTTAACACAACCACAACTGGTGTTGCCCAGTCGGTATGCTTCACTGGCGACAATACACCTATAGAAACTAGCCTGTCCACCTCCTGCGTCACTCCATCGCGTGGAGCGTAGGAGAGATGTCGCGCCTTACAGAATTTTGGGATGGCACCTTCCTTTAGGTGCAGACGGGTGCTGGCGGGTTTCCCCTCGATGAGGCCCAGGCCGGCAGAAAAGACATCCTGGTAGTCCTCGAAAATGCTGTTGATGCGGTAGCTGTTTTGCGGTCTTCGGTCGTGGCGTCCTTTGCTACTACCTGCAAGATTGGAGCGCCTGCGATGTTGAGCAAGCTATGCATGTCACGCCCACACAGGCTTGGTCCCGCACAATCTAGCACAGTCAGGGCACAAACCACGGACGCGCCTTGGTAGCGGACGGTTAACTGACGTTCTCTCAGGACAGGGGGGCGGCCTACGTAGAAGGACAACTTGAGGTTGGATGTTTTCAGACTTGGCCACTGCTTGCGGTACTTGTCATAGAGTTCCCGAGGGATGACGCAAATTGGTGACACGGTATCTGCCTCCATCCCAATTCCACCCTCCCCCCCCCCCTTCCAAGTGAATACTCTGCATACAGGTGGCTCCAGAAAGTTTTTTTCTCTGAGACATTAGTGTCCAGATATGCGCCGCTTCCGTTTCATAGTTCGACGAATCTTCCCTGACAGCCAGAGCGTTGGTTCGCGCCGCTCGGGTTGTCTCGTCTGCGTTCGGCGCACGGCTTCGGCACTTCCGCGCAAGGTTACCTTTCCGCCCACAGCGGTAGCACCGAGACTTGGCCCACGAACACTCGTTATCATCGTGTTTTCCGCTACCGCATCTGCCACACCTTTCGCTTTGGTAACACTTGCGTTCATTTTGCGGCGCTCTTTTCGCGCGTGCCTCAACTTTTAGCAGCGGCGTGTCCTCCGTGTTCATTTTTGTCACGCCGGTTTCTGCGGCCTCGGCTGCCATTGCTGTTGCCTCCGCTTCTTTCAACGTTAAATCCTTTTTTGACATCCCCCCTTAAGGACCAGCGGTTACCTTTCCTTCGCATCTCATGCCCTGCTCTGGCCCATTTCTTCCTCTTGATTTCGACTAGGATGTCATTAATACCTGACCCCCTCTGCACTCTTCGTATGTCTTAAAGGGACACTGAGGAGAACCCTATCAACTTTTTTTGTTAGCAATATCTGATAGTTTGGCATTTCATGGCTTTGTTGCCGCTTGTCCTGCAGCGAAAGATAAATTTATTTCAAAGCAATTTGGGTCCGAAGTTGAAAACGTTTTTCCCGCCGCTCCGATTCAAACTCGAGAACTCTTATGACGACACGGAGAACTCTTATGACTTCACAGGACGGAGTAACGTAAACGTGACGTAAACGGAGACTCCGTGATTTCTGGCAGCTAGCGGTGCGGTCTAGCAGCTGCCAAAATGAAAGCTACCGCCGCCGCACGTTGAAGGCATCTATCGGGGGTCGCTACCGTCGCTCTGTTTACGTTTGCACCGGCGCCTTGCCAGCGTTGCGATGGATCCCGTTTCCGAACCCGGCAACGTAGTTCTCGCAAAATCTTCGCCCTGCATTTCAGCGACCTCAGCCCCACAGAGCGTGCGATGATTTTGAGGGAGCACGGTTAGGTTAGGCGCCGGAGGGTCGTTTCCCCTTCCTCAGTGAGCAGCCAATGCCGACTAAATATCATAATCCCAGTGCGGGGAGTCGCGAGGCGCCAGGACAAGATCGGCGCGTTGCGCCCATCGGAGGCTGGCCGGTGCTTTGGGACCAACGGATTGGGATTCCTTGAACGGCGCGGTTGCACGGGGCAGCAGGCGGCGTCGAGGTCTCCCACGGTTGCAAGGGCCAAGTTATTTATTTTCCACAAAAAAGGGATAGGTGCTCAAGGGCGGTCGCGTTTAAAGTGGGCGCCTTGAAACTAAAGCCGACGCACGACGCTTCAACGGCTTCCGATATATCACTGGATCAGGATTTCTTGCCCAATTGCATGTACCTTCAGATGTGTACCGTGAATGGATCAAATTAGCCGGAAGCTCGAAAAGAACAGCTCCGCCCAACTGCCGAAGTTATTGAATTGCGTCTCAACGCGCACCTCGCCGCGGAGCCGAATCAGTCTGGCCGGGCCGGCGGCGGCTGGCGCACTCGGCGCGAAATAGAGACATGCTCCAAGTCTCCCCGCCAGTGCGGTCAGAGTGCGCCGAAGCCGCCGAACGCGTCGGCGGTCAAGCGCAGTATAGAGGGTCTCGCTTTGGCCGACGTGACGTCGCCGTGCAGCGCGCGCGCGCGTGTTACGCGGGAGCATAAACGCGTCTTAACAGAGCCTGCGCTTAACCGCTAACCAACGTATTCGGTAGCGGCATCTATGGGAGCTACTGAAACCCCCCGCCCACTCACTGAATAAAAAAAAAATCCTGTACCGAGGTGCGGAATCGAACCAGGGCCATTGGCGGTTGAGGCGGAGACGCTACCGCTCCGCCACGACGGCTTTTCCTTTATTGCCTGGCTTTGGCTCATAAAATTTAACAAAAAAACTCAACAAAAAACACACAAAACACTATGTACATACGACACTGTCGTGGTCAGCCAGCATGAGTCTGGCTTCGCCATACTAAAATTCACGAAGCATACAGAGCGGCTCTAGCCTCGAGAGCCTCTCGGGAGGCTCCGCAGCGGCTTTCTGGATGGCCAGAAAGCAGTCCATTCTTTCCCGAAAATAAATTCGGGCAGGTCGTGCGTCTTTGTCACAATAATAGCCTGCCACTCTGGAGCGCCATATACAGTGGAGGCCCAAGATCATTACGAGGTCAAATGGTAGCCCATCCTCATTGTCAGTGCTTAAATAACGAATTCCCTGCGCGTCAAGTGGTAGCTCTTTCAAGTCAAGTGTTAGGTTTCTTTCAGTGCGTTTTTCCACCGATTATTTGTATAAAACTAAAAGAAAAAAGTTGTACCATGATCTTTTTGATATTGTTTTCCCAGAGCCCATGTACAGGGCCTTGTACAGTGGAGGTCCGGGAGCTAATGTTTTAAAAGGGGTGAAGAAAATGCAGGTGCCACCTGGAGTAAAGACCTTTTTTAAGTTACACACCGGGACACTACCTGTTAAAAAGTTTTTTTTGGGGAAAGGATTTCTTTTTACCGTGGGGATCGAACTGCTTAATTTGTAAACAGGCCGACACAATAGACCATGTTTTTTTGCATTGCTGGGAAGGGGTTTATTTTTGGGATGTGTTACAAAGGACAATAAAGAAAGAGCCACGACGGCTCAAGCAGCAATTATCAATAAAGGCGCATCTAGTGAATGTACTCTTCCGATGCAGAAATCTCCGCGCTTTCGCTACGTATATCTTGGCCTAAGAGAGCAAGGCCATCAGCAATTTTTCTGAACTGCCTTGTACCTTGTCTCCCGACCCTAAAAAATAATTGGTTTTTTGGGGAAAGGAAATGGCGCAGTATCTGTCTCATATATCGTTGGACACCTGAACCGCGCCGTAAGGGAAGGGATGAGGGAGGGAGTTAAAGAGGAAAAGAAGAAGAAGGTGCAGTAGTGGAGGGCTCCGGAATAATTTCGACCACCTGGGGATCTTTAACGTGCACTGACATCGCACAGCACATGGGTGCCTTAGCGTTTTTCCTCCATAAAAACGCAGCCGCCGCGGTCGGGTTCGAATTCGGGAACTCCGGATCAGTAGTCGAGCGCCCTAACCACTGAGCCACCGCGGATAAACGATTTCCGTTACTTAGTTTGAAGTTGACCGGCACAGCCGGGAATGTTTCGCCGGGCGA
This sequence comes from Amblyomma americanum, assembly GCA_030143305.2. Lineage (NCBI taxonomy): Eukaryota > Metazoa > Arthropoda > Arachnida > Ixodida > Ixodidae > Amblyomma > Amblyomma americanum. The sequence goes on along the minus strand of JARKHS020011001.1, from coordinate 54,592 downwards.
GCGTGCGAAGACACAGGTGCTGCCTTTTACGATTACCGACCATCGTGCCATCATAGTTTTTCATCAACCGTGGCGATCATCTGGCAAGCCTTAACAGGCTCCTTCAAAGGTTAACTAGCACTTGAAGCGGCACTTGGAGTTCCTCTGCTGTTCGGCGCTTGTAAATCGAGGCGCGTCAAAAACAAAACCACGGGGCACGCAAAGCTCATAGACGCGAAGCGCTTTAAAAAACCGAAACTCTCCTGGCCGCCTGTGGTGCCGCCAAGCATCGGTTTTCTTTGCTTCCAACATTCAGGTTACCTTTTGTCTGCCTTCTTTGTGTGATAAAAGTGCACTACCGGTTTTAAAACAAAACACTTCAATATTGAACCGTGCAATCTTCCTTGGGCAGCCTCAGAGATTCGCGCACATGTAGGAAGGAAAATTCCTCCAAGGTGGCGTCTCTTGTCCTAAGACGTCACCACGCTTGTACTTGCGAGTTTGGCCTGTGGCGGCGATACCTGTATTTTGGTTCTTGCTATTTTCTACCTTACAAGAGCTTTGTTATCAGTAAGAGCGGCGTTTTTGTGATCAGGAGCTGGTATTCTATCGATACAAGCCAACTTCAATTTCTCCTCAGGGTCCCTTTAAAGAACAAACAAAATAAGCATCCCTAATGTATTTGACAAGCTCATTTACTGCTCAGGCACACAAATGCGATTAATTTTCAAGTACAAACTTGTCTTGCAGCACGGTGGCGCCGAATTCTCAAAGGAAATCGTAAAAGCAGCACATCTTGAAGCGAGCGCGCTTCTCCGGCGGGAGGGCGCATGGTTGTGTTTCTGCATCGAAACTTCAGCCATAACCTGATAATTCTGCGACTGTCGCTTCAATCCACAAGCGCTTGATAATAACGCTGGCAAAATAGGTTTTTTTTAACTCCGATATTAAACCTCTTAAAAGAAACTTAATGTGTCGCCAACAGTGATCAATAATACCAAATCGCAGTGTTTAGGTTCCGTGTTAAAGGGTCCCTGAAAAGTGTGTTTGTGGTTGGCTATAAAATGGTTGCATTATGTAGAGTACAGGCCAACGAGCGTTCATGCCGCGTACAAGACCTGAATAGCGAACCAATAATTTACAGTGCAGTTTTTAAAACGCTCGCTTCCGTGCCTAGCGGCGACCTGCGGTGCTGATCTTTCGCCCGAATCCGCGCTCGTTACGCCAGCATCCGCGCTCGTTACGTCAAGTAGCGCTTGTTACATCAGCAGCGGTCTGCTAGCATTGGTTCGCGCGCGTAGGCCCCCGGCGGAGGAGTGCCATTTCAGCGTGCAAAAAGTGACGAGAGAAGACGGAAAGGCGCGAAGACGCGGAAATTCAAATTTTGGTTACAGGTTAATCAGCTTCTATGAAGCGCATCTAAAAAGTCTTGCTGGAGGATATTTGTGGAACGACGTCCTTTCGCATCCTAGGTACATTGCATCCTTGTTGAGACCCCCTTTCATAGCCCCTTTAAATGTAGCCCGGCGGTGCAGGTAGGCTCCACATAATAATAATAATAATATAATAATAATAATAATAATAATAATAATAATAATAATAATAATAATAATAATAATAATAAAATAATAATTGGATTTTGGGGAAAGGAAATGGCGTAGTATCTGTCTCATACATCCTTCGACACCTGAACCGCGCCGTAAGGGATGAGATAAAGGAGAGAGTGAAAGAAGAAAGGAAGAAAGAGGTGCCGTAGTGGAGGGCTCCGGAATAATTTCGACTACCTTTGGGATCTTTAGCGTGCACTGAAATCGCACAGTACAATGGCGCCTTAGCGTTTTGCCTCCATAAAAACGCAGCCGCCGCGGCCGGGTTCGAACCCGGGAACTCAGGATCAGTAGCCGAGCTCCATATCGGGCCATCTGCTTTTTGAGGGACTGCTGGCTTTACGTCAGGGCTCAAGGCTGGCCCGACCTTTGATTCCAGCCTTAAGCCAAGCAGCCTGGCGTGTGCTCACGTCCCGATCAGTTGCCGAGCTTGTTTTGCCAATGCGGTCTGCTGCCGACCACGAGCCACTGAACTGCCGATGGTCGGCAGTCGGCCTGCGCCGCTTGGGAATCTCTCAAGAACAAGCCTTTGCTGAACTTTGTCATAAAGCTTACCACTGCACCGGTCTTGGCACATTTTGACGAAACCGCGCACCTACTGAAGTCCGTAATGATGTCAGTGGCCATGACATTAGTGCAATCTTTTCACAGCGTCAATCCGGAACCAATCGTGCGAGCGCCTCTATCAGCCGCCTTATCTCCCAATCTGAGAAAAATGACTCTTTTACAGAACGAGAGTGCTTAGCCCTAGTGTGGGCTATTGCAAAGTTTAGACCTTGCATACACGGAGGGAGTTCACGCTAATCACCGATCATCATCCTCTCTGTTGGCTCTCTTCTCTGAAGGATGTTACTTGTCGCCTCGGTCGTTAGGCGTACACCATCAAGAATACGACACACAGTGGTCAACAAATAAGGACGGCTACACAAGAATGTTCACTGCCTCTCTCATTACCCTGTTAACCATACAGATATTCCTGACAGTATACATGCGTTCTCGCCGTTCTCGCTCTCCACTTTCACCACTATTGCCGAAGAACAGCGCCGGGACCCTCAGCTCCTCTCCATCATAGATCGCCGTATTGCTGCCCCTGCCAACCCCTCACTGGGCCGCTTGGCACTCGTTGATGGCGCTTTTATACCGTCGAAACTTTCACCCCGCCGAACCTGACCTCCTCCTCGTTGTTCCGACGCACCTCCGCAATGTTGTCCTCCACGTACTGCGTGATCTGCCTACTCCCTGTCGTCTGGGCGCTTCACGCACGAACGACCGCGTACGTCACCGGTTCTTCTGGCGTGGCCTCTATCGCACTGTCCGCCGTTGTGTTGGTGCTTGCGATCGGTGCCAACGTCGGAAGCAGCCTACAGCTCCTCCAGCTGGCATTCTTCAGCACATCGACATCTCTCCGGAGCCGTTCTACCCTGTTGGATTAGACCTTTTCGGACCCTTTCCTGAGTCCACTTCTGTAAACAGATGGGTTGTTAGCCACAGATTATGCCACCCGATACGCTATGACGCGCGCGCACCCCACCAGTACTGCCGCTAATGTCGCCGACTTCCTTCTTCAAGACCTCATTCTCCATCATGGTGCTCCCATCATGGCGCTCAGAGACCATGGCCGCGCCATTCTTTCAAATGTTGCAGAAAAGATTCTTCGTGCGTGCTCATGAATACACAGGCTAACCACCGCTTGCCATGTGCAAACTAACGGCCTCATTGAACGCCTTAACCGTACTTTCACTGACATGCTTGTCACGCACGTCTCATCTGTCGACCACCACGACTGGGACGTAGACCTCCCATACGTTACATTTGACTGCAATTCCTCCCGCCACGGCACTGCCGGCTGCTCCCCGTTTTACCTCTTTTACGGCCGTGAGTCTCAGTTGCCTCTTGACACAGTGCTTCATACATCTGGTCCTCAGCCCTTTGCATATGCCCTCGATGCCACTGCAAGCGCGTCAAGCCTCTCAGCAAGAGGACTACAACAGCCGCTACCTCGTCACCTCCTTGTTTTGTGCTACTCTGGGCCTCTTCTCGCCGTGCTGGCGAGAAGGGGCCCGTGTCGTGCCCGTAATACTTTGCCCGTATCGTGCCTGCGCAAAGTTATGGCCGTCATCTACGGGATTGCTCCTGCCTTCCCTATAAATCCACTTCCTGTCCCGCGCAGCCCAATATTTTCCGGATCTAGAGCCTCAAGCCGTGCTCTGACAGCCTGTAATCAGCACCGCGACGGTGCTTCTGGACCCGTGATGCGAACCAAGTGAACGGCGATCGACTTGTGTGTGCTTGGCGCGCGTTCGCTAGCCGGGTCCATCGCGGTGGTCTCTGCCTTGTGTGGTTAGTTTCTACGTGCAGCGACAGCCCGTAACGATATGAAGGAAGACCACGCACCCTTCTAGGGCTTGTTCAGTGTTATTTTATTTTTTATTGCTACTAACTGAGAAAGAGGTATAAAAAATTGGAAAGTGCAAGCTCTGCTATAAAGGAAACAAGAACAGAGCTCAGAACAAGCGTAATATGCTGCACATCCCATATCTACCTCCACTTCATGTCCTCACACAACTGCTTTCTCTTGTGGAACAGCAGTCATATTCCCCAACTTCAAACGCCACGGGAAGTGCAGTGTATTACGTACACAGCTCAATATAGCAAGAATGGTAGAACAACATACGCAATGCGTTGCATTTTTTCTTTTTCTGTAATAAATTTCTGGTGCAGTGCAGTGGCTAATTTTTGTTTTACAAATGTTCTTTTTTTGCGTTCTCGGCATATTTAACCAATAAAATTTCGAAAACATTTCACGCACAACTCTAGCTACTTTTCGTTCGGAAGTGTAATCAAAAAGATAGTTTTATGTATTAGAATTCGCAGTGCATTTAGCACTTCTTGAAGAAATATTTTTGTTTTCTACTCTTTTTTCGCCTTAAGGAAAGAGTTAAGTGAAGTGAAGGCAAGTTTTTCCTCTTTATAGTGCTTAGAGGCTCTCTCGTTGTAATGCTAACAATCACTCTTCTCACATAATATGCGATGCGCAAGCATTCACGGGGTTCAAAAGCGAGTAAATGCTTCCGACAATGTACGTTGCCACGTCTGTTTGAGGCGTTTGTCCCTCGTGTAAGACATGTTTTCTGCCCCCTGATTGTGTATCCATGAAGAACATTGAGAAAAATTCCAGATGTATATGGCTCATGCAAAAATCCATGTAAGGTTGAAGTGAAGGGAAAGCTTACGGCCGATATGTAACTGAACTCCTGTCACAAAATCCAAGATACTATTGGCCGGTCAAGGAAGTACTTTGGACGGGCTGCTACTCAAACATACACGGTTAGATGCCGGCGCTTGCCGATCTTTTTAGAGCTAAAGCTCTGCTCGATGCAGAACTCGATCTTCGATTCCGTGTCCGAGGATAACCTTGAAATAACCGCGTGATGCCTACCCTAGCATCAGCTGTGCGCTATGCAGGATTTTTCACGTAAGAAAAAGTTAACTATTCAATATTAGTGAACCTGCCTTGCTACGTAGCACGTGCTAGCTGCATTCTGATGTACAACGCTGACAATGCTATGCTGAAAAAAGTGCTCTTCTAACTCAAAAAGCCTGTTTTTAAATATCGTGAAAAGTCTTATGTGAAATATCCTGTATAAGATATACCATGTGTACAAGGTTCACCACGACCACCCTGGCCCACCATGGTGGAATGGTCTCTGACCTTCCGTCTCGACATTTGATCTTGACATCGGGCCGGCCCGTGAATTTGGCCCATCCAACCCCCGAGATTTGACCTTGGATGATTTGGGGGAAAAAAATTGTCTTGCCATAATTGACCGCACCCAACACGATGGTGACCATCAGATTGGCCGAAGTCGCTTCCCCAATTAGGCCCGGTCCACCCGCGAAATTTGACTTTGGCTGTTTTGGACCCAAATCAGTCTCCAACCATAATTGAGCTCGCCCAACACGATGACGACCTGTAAAGTTGGCCCGAATCATTGCCCACATTTTACGTTGGGGATTTCGGAATGCTTTCGCACTATAACAGGTTTAACCAAGTTAAAACCCTGACGACGCTCTCTTGAAAAAACGTAGCATCTCGAAAAAAAAAACGGGGACGAAACAGACACACATACGACCGGACGAATGCTGCACTTCCAACTGATTTTTATTGAGAAGACCAAAGCTTAAGTACAGCGCTACTATCGCCTCGTGTCAATCAACCGCAATGGTCCAAAAACGCCATTTCGTTATCAAGAAGAGACAAGGAAGGGGTGCTGACACACTGACCACCTGCTTTTCTGATGTGATATGCCTCAATAATCTCTCCATTCGATCCTTTCCACGCCGAAGAAATCTAGTTTTCCGAAAAATGGGTTTACACTTACAGTCCCGGCAGTGGATAGCAAGATGACCACTCTTCCCTTCTTTCACCAAATTGCCAATGCTCCCTAGCTCTCTCATTAAAACAACGTCCAGTTTGACCATTGCAAGTGAGCGGAATGCTGTACACTACATTAGTAGTGCAACGGGTGAAACCGATTTGGCGGTTAATAGTGCAAATCAGCTTTTTCTTAATAACCATCGTTGGACAAATAGCCATCATTGAACAATAATAACCATCATGGGCAAATAATCATCATTGGACAAGCTATCAAAAATTTGTCCAATGATAGATGATAAAAGCCGATTTGCACTATTAATCATCAACTCGGTTTCACCCGTTGCACTACTATGGTAGGGTACAGCATTCCGCTCACCTATAAATAGAGTGTGCAATGGTCAAACTGTACGCTGTTTAAATGAGAGAGCTAGGGAGCATTATAGTCTGGTGAAGGAAGGGAAGGGTGGCCATCTTGCTATCCGCTGCCGGGACTGTAAGTGTAAACCCATTGGCTTCTTTTTCCACGGTAAATTGTACTGATGGCTGAATTGAATTTAGATGAAGTAGGAAAGGCTGCACATCTTCGTGATGCATAATGCTGAAACAGTCGTCCACATAGCGCAGGAACAACTTTGGTGCCGGTTGGAAGGTGGAAATGGCTGTTCTCTCAATGGCGTGAGGTTGGCGCACACAATGGAGATAGAGGCTCCCATTGCTGTGCCGCAGCGCTGCCTGTAGAAAGTTCAGTTGAAAACAAAATACGTGTTGTCGAGACAAAATCGCAAGAGACGGCATAGGTCGTGCACGTTGAACGGAGTCCTTGAAGGCATTGAGCTGTCTACGGAAAGCGTTTCCTTGCATCATCATCATCATCATCAGCCTTACTACACCCACTGCAGGGCAAAGGCCTCTCCCATGTCTCTCCAATTAACCCTATCCTTTGCCAGCTGCATCCACCCTTTGCCTGCAAACTTCTTAATCTCATCCGCCCACCTAACTTTCTGCCGCCCCCTGCTACGCTTACTTTCTCTTGGAACCCACTCCGTTACCCTTAAAACCAGCGGTTATCTTGACTTCGCATTACATGCCCTGCCCAAGCCCATTTTTTTCTCTTGATTTCGACTAGGATGTCATTAACCCGTGTTTGTTCCCTCACCCACTCTGCCCGCTTCCGATCTCTTAACGTTACACCTATCATTTTTCTTTCCATGGCTCGCTGCGTTGCCTTTAACTTAAGCTGAACTCTTTTCGTTAGCCTCCACGTTTCTGCCCCGTAGGTGAGTACCGGTAAGATTATGCTGTTCTACACTTTCCTCTTGAGGGAAATTCGTAAACTGCCACTCATGATCTGCGAGAATTTTCCATATGCGCTCCACCCCATTCTTATCCTTCTAGTTATCTCCCTCTCATGATCCGGATCAGCTGTCACTACCTGCCCTAAGTAGACGTATTCCGGCACAATTTCTAGGCTCTCGCTGCCAATTGTGAACTGTTGTTTCCTTGCTAGGCTGTTGAACATTACCTTGGTTTTTTGCATGTTAATTTTTAGACCCATCGATCTGCTCTGCCTGTCTAACTCGTTGATCATGATTTGCAGTTCACCTCCTGAGTGACTCAGCAAGGCAATGTCATCAGCAAATCGCAGATTATTTAGGTATTCTCCATTTATTCTTATTCCCAACTGTTCCCAATTCAGGCCTCGAAATACCTCCTGCAAATATGCGGTGAACAGCATTGGCGAGATCGTGTCTCCTTGCCTGACGACCTTCCTTATTGGAATTTTATTGCTGACTTTATGGAGGACTATAGTAGCTGTGCAGTTGCTATATATATATCTTCCAGCATTTTGACATAAGGCTCTTCTACCCCCTGATTACGCAATGCCTGTATGACTGCTGAGGTTTGCAGCACTACACTGCAAAGTCCACAGGGACGCACGTGAACATAGATTTCACGTCAAATGAAACTATGACGTCCTCGTCTTCAATCAAGGTTTGCTTTAGTTTTTCCACACAGTGGCGAGAGTCCTTAACGTAGGTAGTCGCTTTTCACACTAGCGGGTGAAGGACTTCGTGCAGATGATGGGACAGTTGGTACAGCGGTGAACGCCTGTAGTCCACGATTGGTCGCAGTGGTACACCTGGCTTATGCACTTTTGGAACTTCGTAGATCGTGGGAGCCGAGCCGTTGTGGCAAAGAAGCTTGCTGTACAAGTTTTTCTTCTCAGGAGGTACGCACTTGAAATCTTCAGTCAACAGCTTCTGTATTTCCGATACAATTTTCTTCACTGGATCGCGGTTGTGTTTCATGTAGGTGTTTGCATCCTCAAGAAGTGCGGACATCTTCGCGATGTAATCGGAACGGTCCAAAGCGACGGTGGCGTTGCTTTTCTCGGCGGGTAAGATTGCGATTTGGCTGTTCGTCTGCAACTGTTTGATGGCTTTCTTTTCTGGCAGCGACAGGCGCCCTGTTTTCGTCTGCGATAGTTTTTCAAGGGCTCCAATGGCACGGGAACGTGCCTCCTCTCGTCGACTGGGCTCAGCCTGTCGAACAGCTTGTTCGACCGCACAGATCATTCTTGCGGGGTTAGGGGCAGCAGCAACGTTGAAGTTCAGTGCACGGCTGAGCAGGGAATGCTCAGCGGAATCAAGTTGGTGCGAGCAAAAATTGTAGATGCCAGGAGAGCCACGAGTACGGACGCTCCTCTGTAGGAGCAGTAGACAGTTTTAGCTGTGCGTACGCAACGGCTTAGCGTACGCAAGGAGTTTGCGGGGACGGTAGTGCGCATGCGCAGAACGCAAGCGCAAGCCTTGCGTCTTGCGTGCGTACGCTAGCCAGCGGACTTTGCGTTGCGGCGCTTGCGTGGCTTGCGTACGCAAAGGTTGACAAGATGGCGGCGCCCTGCTCGCCCGCTTCGGAATAAATACATGTCGCCGCTGGATTCTCTGACACAATAGCTCGCTAAAATGGTAGCGGTTCGCTTTTATTTCGCTTACCCTTGCCCACACCTAGTGGTATAAGTTTTAACTAGCCCCTGTTTTTGAGATAATTTGGCGATTTTCAAGCTCCTAGGCCTAACTGAATGCAGTGTGTTTTCCTCGTAGCAACGACACCTGGCGAAGCAGTTTTCTAGCTTTTAGCCAGGTCTTACATTTTCTTCGGTTTGCATAGTTTTTCTTCTTGGAACAAAAAAAGGCTCCCAATGCACTCGCACTAGTTATCAGTAATCACGGATGAAATTTTCTTCAACCGAGCGTTGATGTGCTTTGACGTCTTGTCACTAGATGGCGCTACGTGCGCCTAAGGGACGCTACCGCTCGGTCAGCGGACAGCATAACGCACGCAGCGCCGTAGCGCTTTGCGTACGCAAGCACTTGCGTACGCACAGCTAAAACTGTCTAATGACAACTTGCCTTCTTGAGCAGACATTCTCTTGTTTCTCGTCCTAGCGGCGACGCTGTTTGCATGCAGCATAACTTCTGGGAAGGTGCCGGTCAGGTCACGATAGAGTGAACGTCGCGCAAAGAATACATCCCATTCCAGCCGCTTGATTGGGACTTTCGTTTCGGCGATCCGTGCTTACAGCAAAAGTTTTCCAGCTTTGGCGGTGACTTTCTTTCCAAACGGTGTAGGCACAAGGTGCGGTAGCCTCAGAGACTTCGGGGTGAGGCCCTGGGACTTGTAGCGCAGGTTGAACTGTAGATGGCACTGAAAAGATGCCAGTCTTGAATTTAGGTTGAGAAACCTCCTGATTCTTGTGATGACTGCCGTTTTATACTTAGCGCGAAGAGCAATATAGTCCAGAGTTTGACGGAATACCGTCTTGCGAGGGGCGAACATTGTAGAAATAAGCATACACTCGCCAAAAGTTTCGACGAAAAAAGGAACACGGCGTTTCGGGGCCCGTACGGGTTCCTTGATCACATAGAGCGCCGCATGGAAGGATGGTGGCTTAAGTACGGTTAAAATTGCGTAATGTCCGATTGTAGATCTCTGGGAGATTTCCACATGTCCTGTTAAGAGCCTCCTTCGAGCTATGTATATGAAAAGATTCTAAAAGAAGGCGCTATGATAAGTTTTTCTCTGTGGCAATGACTGATGCTTCGTCAAAATCGATGGTGTGTCCCGTTGATACGCTGTGTTCCGCCAAAGCATCAGATGTGGAGCGGCCGTTCGTGACGTCATTCTGATGCTCTCTCAGCCTGCGTCTGAAGTTTCCGGTTTCGCCAATGTAAGCGGCGTTACAGGCTTGACACGGTATCTTGCATACCACGCCCGGGTACCTTGAGAGATCTAGACGATCGTTTACATCGGACATTACGCAATTTTAGCCATACTTAGGCCACCGTCCTTCCGTGCGGCGCTCTATGTGATCAGGGGACCCGTACAGGCCCCGAAACGTCGTGTTCCTTTTGTCGCCGAAACTTTTCGTGAGTGTATGTTTATTTCTACAGTGTTCGCCCCCTCGCCAGACGGTATTCCGTCAAACTCTGGACTACAAAACAAATTTTACGACCGGAGTGGAGAGTGTCCCCTTCCCCACGGAAGTCGCGCGGCGTTGCTTTCACTCCCAAAGTGCGCACTCGGGGACATTGCGGCTTGCACGTGTACGCGCCTCTGTGTTTGTGCTTCGGTGTTTTTAAGTGGCTGGTTGCCAACGGAGCTGAAAGCAGCCAAGACAGCGGACGAGAGAGCGACAAGCGGCGAGCAGTGTGTGTGGTTCCTCGACTGTGCAGATGCGCGAGCAAGATCGAGCGAGGTGTATGATGCTGCGAGCGTGCATTTATCCTGTAAATAAGTTTTCGTTGTATATATAGCCACTTTTTGTTTTCAACGCATGTGTTCAACTGTTTTTCCAGTCAATGTGTATATATTTTCTGACACTATCAACCAAGAAGAACTCCGTAGCCAGCTTTGTCTCGAGCGGTCCCGAATGATGGACATCCGACGCTTCTTCAAGCGTCAGCGGTTGTCTGACGAAGCGTTATCCAACGAGAGGTGGGCAATGCCCACATTTTTACTTTTCCTCCTTCACCCTCACTTTTGAACCCATGGCCCTCCCTCACCCTCGCCCTCATTTTGAAAAGTTATCCAGCCCTCCCTCACCCTCACCTCAAAAAATTAACTGGCCCTCCCTCGCCCTCGCCCTCACATCGTCGGCATCCCTCACCCTCACTAACAGTCGTTTTAAAACTCGAGCTATTTTTGTAGTCGGAAACTTCTGGTGATATTACTGAGTAATAAAAATACAAGGCGAGCCCTCCCCGCACTATTGGACGAGAGGCCAGATGCTTATACTTTTGTGTGTGTGCGGTGTGTGTGCGAGTTGTTTGAGCTGTTAGTGAGACAAAACCGAGAAAGTTACGAGTTACGAGACAAAACCGAGACAGTTACGAGCCCTAAAATATCACTGTGCCTTTACTTCTGGTACGCACTGCATGCATACATGTGGCGTGCACTTGTAACATATTGTTATCTATATGGACTGCTAAAATGAGTCAGCGCATTGTTGTGTCTGTGTACAAAAACTTATGTAGGCCAAAAATATTTAGAAAACAATTCGTTAGTGCTAACATTCACAGCGCAAGACGAACACGGACACGAGGGAAGACACCACCTTTCTGCTGACCATGTGTGCTGGGCTTATGAACCGCGAGGAAACAAACCTGTTCTTCCTTTTGGTTCAGCCCACTCAAAACTAGTGAAACGTGCGATTGTTAAGTCATGCTATTGCAGTGCTCTCGAGAAATCGTGCGAGCATAGACTGGAGTCTGCGTTCCTTAACCAGGTGACCAGGTTGAGGAGCTCTGGCTATCCAGGAACGCTCTTGTTAGCGGTTGCAGAGAGCTTGCTCAAAGAGAGCAGGGAAGTGGTTCGTAACCAAGACGGAGCTGACAGAGATTGGAGAAAGAATATGACGGTATTGCCGTACATGCACACTATCGCCCACCAGCTCAAAAAAATAGGAAAAAGAGCAGGAGTTCATGTGGTCTTTTCCGCACCTGAGAAACTCTCTAAACTATGCAAAAAGGTGAATTCCGCCGTCTCAGTCAGCAATTCCTGCGCTGTTAGGCACAGGCAGCCATTCGTAAAGTGCGCGAGAAACGTGGTGTACTCGATTCCATTGCCCTGTGGACGAGCCTACATTGGCCAAACAGGCAGGTGCCTCAACGAGAGGCTCATGGAACATAACAGCGTCATCGGGGCATCTCGTCATCTCGGCATACACTGCCGTGATTGCCAACAGTGCAAGGAACGTGGTCCTTCTTTGGGAGGAACCACCATCCTTCACAAGTACATAAGCAAAACAGCCAGGGAGATTGCTGAGGCTGGAGAGATTGCAAAAAAAAGGGATCACTGTGTCAGCACTCCATCATTGCTGTTAAGTGATAAGGAGCGTCGTATATTGCGAATTTCGGAATGAGTATTATGGCTTCGACGTTCTTGTGCGCGTACTGCTTTTTAGGTTTTTTTAGCTTTTTGTTTTTTCTTTCTTTTGTCGTGTGCAGAAAATGATGTGTTCGCTTGCGATCTGGCGCCGCTACCAGATGCTCATGATTGTACCTTTTCGTTGCTGCGCATGCCCGCTGTACACCATATATAGTCACTCGCACAGCAATAAACTTTTGTTGAAGTCGGCGCTTTGTGGTGTCTCCCCTCGTGTCCGTGTTCGTCTTGCGCTGTGAATGTTAGCATGAAGTACCAACTCGCCCAGCAACTGATTTTAAGCAAATTCGTTAGTGTTTACCACAACAGTTACAATGAGCGCTAAATGTAGAATAGACTCAGAACAAGGAAAGTTAGTAGATCGCTTAGTTACCATTACCCGATGTCATTACGCTTGCACTGGGTCTTCTGAGTTTCACTGCTTCCCATTTGCCGCCATTCCGTGTGGTTTGCTGTGTGCTCGTCTGATGGCGCTTCCACGCGCACATACGGAACATGATGAAGACCAGGCTTTCAGACTACAGCGTGAACACGGCTACGTGACGAAGACGACGGCTTTGCAAGCGCAGATCGAGAGCTTGGCAGTTCGTACAACCAAGATGTTAAGATTTCTCCCAACTGATTGTTCATCTTAGGGAAGTGTATGAACCAACCGACTTTAAACCGGTGTGGCACTCCCTCTTGGTGATGTGCTCAGCCTTACTTGGCGTCAGGCGCGTATCCAAGCCACCCCCTCCCCCCGAAATCACGCTCACCCCCCCCCCCCCCCCCCCGCAATGTTCTTTTTAGGCATGAGCACTGCTGCCCCCCCTTCCCCGGGCCTTCGCCCTATACAACTGCCTCGGGCCCCTTCCAAAAAAAATTTCTGGCTACATGCCTGCTTCATGTCTAGTGTGCTGTTGCTCTGGCATTTTGCGATGTGTTTCGTGGCATTTTCGAATAGCTTGATAAATAATTTAGTTAATGCAAATAGAATATATTTTCAAAGCAATAAATCCCATCTTTAAAAAAAAAAGCTGTGGCCATGGCGCTATGTTTTGAACCAGCGGCCAGCGGAGCTGGTTTTTTAGCCCCGCAGCGAGTTCGAATTCTTCTCCCCAAGCTATAGTGTTTTTTTTATTTTTTAGTGTCTTCTCTCAGTGCAATGCCTGCTTTTCGCTGCAGTGAGGTTCTTAACCTGTCGCTTAAAATAAAACATTATTCAGGCCACTTTAAAATCGAACAGCTGGCTAAAATGCAGCACCTAAATTGCAGCTAAAATGCAGCTAAAATGGTAATCACTAACTCTCCTAGTGTGGAGAGTGAACGATTCCTGCGGTTGCTATTTTACTGCTCTAGCGCTTCCAATCCGCCGAAAAGTGGTTGTCTGCCTGTCCGAAGCCTGCTTCTAGTACGTGGGCCCCCTTGGTCTCCTGACGTGATGTCATCAACAGCTGCCCACCGTATTGTGAGCAAACTGCCCACAGTGGAAGTTCAAATAATGATTAGTCGCGAGAGATTCCCCAGGAACAACATAGGCCTCACAAGCCCCACCGATGACAGCGCCTGCCATCGCAGGGCAGTGACGCGTAGCTGAACCGCTGCACCTCTGCGCCAGGAGCGGAATCAGGGTTCCCAGGCATCTGTGATGTAAGGAAGGACGAATTCTACCACAGTACAAGTCTAAAATGATGCTATATAACGCAAACTTACACCATACAATATATCACCCAAAGTAAGCCAGTTCAGGCCAAGCAAAAGCATAGAAAGTCAAGATAAACCATGCAAAACCAGGGCTCATGATGCTACCGCACGATAATTCTTAGCTAACCGCAAGCTAAACCGCCCGTGATTTTTTTGCTTGCGACGTATACGCCTTACTCAAACGCTGAGTGTCAATTCCCTAACACGCCTTCAAGAAATTTTGTTCATGCAATCAGGCGCGCGATTACGTGGTCACACGTCTCACCAGGGACAGAAATAAACAATAGATTTTCCTGTTAATTAAAGAGCAGTAAAACCTTTTCTTTTTAGCACATAGTACAATGCAAGGCGGAGCAAGCGATAATTCCGACCAAGGTGTTTAAGCTGCTTCTTTATTTCCATGGTAAGACTACAGTGATTGGTTATGTCCATCACGATGCGGCACTACTTTCCAACACTGCAATTCCAGAGAAAACAGAAAGACGATACGACTGTACTGAACTACTCACGGTGCAAATGTAAAAATTCCACACCAACGCCGCCAACAGGCTTCGACCTGAAGGTGGAATTTCGTAGAAGCATTTTTTTTCCGCTTTAGCCAGTTCTTTGAAACCTCACCGAGCTGAAATCGAACTTCGTTCCGGGCAAGAAGGCTCAGGATTTGGAAACTGGACAGCTTTGCTAGGCAACGTTTCTACGTGTTTTACTCTACACTATGATCATCCGACAGACTCAGGTGTGATAATGAAAATTTTGACTGCCCTACCAAGGTTCCCATTGGACTGGCGGCCACCCGCACGGCCCGGCCAGTGCTCTCTTGTTAGCGCACTCTACAGGGTATTTCACTTAATACTTTACACAATAATTCGGTAAAGTGTTAAGTGAAAGCCTAGTTTTTAATATTGTGTCACAATTTTAAAAACTAGGCTTTTTGAGTTAAAGAACGCTTTTTTTCAGCATACCGTTGTCAGCGGTGTAGTACATCACGGTGACGGAAAATGTGTGCGGCACCCACGTTTCGTGTTCGCCGCGTGTACCTCCAGACTGCAGAAACTTCGCCTTCCCCACGAATCTTCACCCTAAGGAGTAGCGCTTAAAAATGGGAAATCATAACGGGCTGCACAGACAAAACCGTTAGCCTGTAGTACGGTTCGGGCCACCACCCTCGCCCTCAGTCAGTGCATCTTCCCCTCCCTCACCTCATCATATCTTTCC
Organism: Amblyomma americanum; assembly: GCA_030143305.2. Lineage (NCBI taxonomy): Eukaryota > Metazoa > Arthropoda > Arachnida > Ixodida > Ixodidae > Amblyomma > Amblyomma americanum. The sequence goes on along the minus strand of JARKHS020011001.1, from coordinate 39,283 downwards.
TCCCTCGTCCTCACCTTACCTTGTGTTTCCTCCCTCACCCTCGTCCTCACAAATTCTCTTGCGCCCATCCTCCCTCACCCTCACCTCCCCGAGTAAAAATTCTCATGGGGTGAGGCTGAGGACGCCCTCATGAGGGCTCGCCCTCGTGACGATGCCCATCTCTGTATCCAACTACGACCCTGAAGATTCTGGAGTGGCATGTGACAACGCTGTAGCATTTGACCTGCGTGTTGCAAGCTTTCGTCACCCGACAGTAGCTGATGTCGTCGACTCTATGGAAGGGACACCGCCAACAGTGAGCTTCAGTGACGCAGCAGGCCGAGATGATCCCCTTTCTCCTTTCTTATGATTTAAGTCTGGATTTGACCAAGGCGATGCAAGGTTTCATCACCGGACATTAGCCGATGTCGTCGACTCCATGGTAGGAACTCCACCAACAGCGAGCTCCAGTCACGCACTAAGCCGAGACGATTCCCTTCCTCCTTGCTACGGATTGAAGTCCGGAGACAACAGCAAGAAAACAACTAACTTGCCTCAAGAATATGACTTTGGAGAGTTTCTAGACAAAGCTAAACTCAGTGGCATCCCGGACTTCTTGAAGTTACTTCTCCTTACTAAGTCATGGTCGCCAAATATCACAAAAAGACTTTCAGAACGATGTAGCACCTGGAAAGAGGCCTTTTCGCCACCAATGGCAGGGAGATTACGCCCCTTGGATGGCGTACCCAGCGACAGTGAGAGGCGACCTTTGTCGCTTTTGCGTCACTTTTCCTCGGCGTGCTCAACGGGGTACTCAAAAAATTTTTATCGTGCGCGCTTTCAGTAACTACCGAAAAATGCACGAGGGATTCCGTAAAATCGCAGTGGCACCAGGAGGAAATGACGGCCTCACAGAACTTTATGGATGAGATGAAAGGTAAGCAGCTACCTGTTGTACAGCAGCTGAACAGAGCACTGCACGAGCAAGCTGAAAGGAATCGTGAGAAACTATTTCCAGTAGTTTCCACTATTGTCTTTTGCGCGATGCAAGACTTGCTAATTGGCGGCAAGCAGTCTGATAGTGGAGTCTTCAATGATCTCCTTGACTTTCGGGTGAAGCTGGAGATACTAGGCTTCTGGGGCACAATCTGTGGCGACATCTCGAGAGAGCAGATAGTTACCGAAGCTAACACAGCGTTTGATTTTTCCGTTCTTGCTGACGAAACTCCAAGGCGGGAGCCGAAGTGTGCGTTCGACAGCAGTTTTTGGGATTTGTAGAGCTGGAGCAATTAAACTCCGCTTGCATCGCTTATGCAATATTGAAGCTTTTGACGAATGACGGGCCGATTCTTTCGAGGAGAGCAGAAAGTTGGGCTAGTTGGTTGAAATGCATACTGAAGAAGTTGGCGCGGAAAAACGAAGACAAGCGAGACAAACAAAGACGAGCGCTACTCACAACTGAAGGTTTATTCCAGACAATGCTCGAATAAATAGTGAAACCAACAAGAACAAAAACAAACAAACGTCATGAACACCACAAGTTACCCCGTGAATCCCAATGATTTGGTTAGGAACAGATACTCCCTATCAGAGAAGCGGACGGAAGTCTGACTAATGCACTTATCGCCACTGATGCGCATATGAAAGGCTTCCATGAGCTCCCGCGTGAGTTGCTCCCTGTGCCTGAATAGGATGGTCGTTTTTTCAAAAAGCGGTTTACACTGGATTTTCTTTTCCTTGTCGTTTGTAATGCACGTGCGGCAATGTTTAGGGAGGTTATCAAGAGAATCTCCCCCGAGCAATCTTCGGTGTTCTGATCATCTCTCGTTGACGCATCGTCCAGTTTGGCCGATGTATAGTGCGCCACACGACAACGGCAATCTGTACACAACCCCCCTGGCACAGGTAACGAACGGGGCTTTGTGTTTGATGCTGCATTCATTTCTTGTTTTTCTTGTTTTTCGTACCGTTCTTTCGCCTCCTTCTTCCATCCGTTTGTGCACCTGTGAACAGATTGCTCCCAACTTCCGAGAGGCGGAAAACACAATCGGAATTTGATAACGCCCGGCAACATTTTTCAGTCCATGCGCCAATCTGTGCACATATGGTATGACTGAAAAATTTTGACGCTCTGTTTCCCGGAGTTTAGGTCGCGACCCATCCTTGACCCACCTTACCAATCTTCCACAAGCTTCCACAATTATATGCTGAGGGTACCCGCTTTCTTTCAGCCTCTTCACCTGGGACTCGACGCTTTCCTTGATAGCATGTGAGCAAGACTTGACGATGGCGGCTTTTAGACTGGAAGTAACTATACCGTTCTATATGACTTTGGAGTGACCGGATGAATAATCAAGCAACGCTTTTTTGGCCCTTGGGTGGTATGCCCAACAAACATGTTTGGGGCGAAAATGCAACGACAGATCTAAGAACTGGAGCCTTCCATCTCTTGGTGCTACTACTGTGAAATTGAGACCAGGGCCGCACTCCTTAAAAAGATTTAGCACATTGACGATGGTGCGTTGCAGGTTGGGTTCAGAAGACAACACTAAGTAGTCATCAACATACCTACATGCCTTCCAAATTATCCCTCCTGATTTCTTTTCTATGGCTCTGTCGGCCTTAGCCAGAAAGATGTTGCTAAGGAGGGGGGCTACGCGAGACCCGATACAAACACCAGTTCGCTGTACGAAAAATTTCCCGTTCCACCCTATGACCATTGATTTGAGATAAAACGTGAGTATCCCCAAAAAAGACCCAACAGATACACCGCGGAACACGTGGCAATTACTGATGGCCATGTACCTTCAGAAACATCTGGGAAGCCTAAGCGTGGAGGACCCTTTCATGGTGGCAAATTCTGAGGCAGTGGTGAGTCTTCTCAGCAACAGCAACCCAGGAAAGTGTACCGCTTTCAGCGTGGACATTGAGGACTTGTACTATTCAATGCCAAGTAACGAGATGATAAAAAGTGTCCAGGAATGCATTATGGAGCACAACGACGAGGCCGCATTCGTGTCCCGATGTGGTGTATCTGTTGGGTCTTTTTTGGAGATACGTTTTATCTCAAATCAACGGTCATAGGTTGGAACGGGAAATTTTTCGTACAGCGAACTGGTGGTTGTATCGGGTCTCGCGTAGCCCCCATCCTTAGCAACATCTTTCTGGCTAAGGTCGACAGAGCCATAGAAAAGAAATCAGGAGGGATAATTTGGAGGCATGTAGGTATGTTGATGACTACTTAGTGTTGTCTTCTGAACCCAACCTGCAACGCACCGTCGTCAATGTGCTAAATCTTTTTAAGGAGTGCGGCCCTGGTCTCAATTTCACAGTAGAAGTACCAAGAGATGGAAGGCTCCAGTTCTTAGATCTGTCGTTGCATTTTCGCCCCAAACATGTTTGTTGGGCATACCACCCAAGGGCCAAAAAAGCGTTGCTTGATTATTCATCCGGTCACTCCAAAGTCATATAGAACGGTATAGTTACTTCCAGTCTAAAAGCCGCCATCGTCAAGTCTTGCTCACATGCTATCAAGGAAAGCGTCGAGTCCCAGGTGAAGAGGCTGAAAGAAAGCGGGTACCCTCAGCATATAATTGTGGAAGCTTGTGGAAGATTGGTAAGGTGGGTCAAGGATGGGTCGCGACCTAAACTCCGGGAAACAGAGCGTCAAAATTTTGCAGTCATACCATATGTGCACAGATTGGCGCATGGACTGAAAAATGTTGCCGGGCGTTATCAAATTCCGATTGTGTTTTCCGCCTCTCGGAAGTTGGGAGCAATCTGTTCACAGGTGCACAAACGCATGGAAGAAGGAGGCGAAAGAACGGTACGAAAAACAAGAAAAACAAGAAATGAATGCAGCATCAAACACAAAGCCCCGTTCGTTACCTGTGCCAGGGGGTTTGTGTACAGATTGCCGTTGTCGTGTGGCGCACTATACATCGGCCAAACTGGACGATGCGTCAACGAGAGATGAGGAGAACACCGAAGATTGCTCGGGGGAGATTCTCTTGATAACCTCCCTAAACATTGCCGCACGTGCATTACAAACGACAAGGAAAAGAAAATCCAGTGCAAACCGCTTTTTGAAAAAACGACCATCCTATTCAGGCACAGGGAGCAACTCACGCGGGAGCTCATGGAAGCCTTTCATATGCGCATCAGTGGCGATAAGTGCATTAGTCAGACTTCCGTCCGCTTCTCTGATAGGGAGTATCTGTTCCTAACCAAATCATTGGGATTCACGGGGTAACTTGTGGTGTTCATGACGTTTGTTTGTTTTTGTTCTTGTTGGTTTCACTATTTATTCGAGCATTGTCTGGAATAAACCTTCAGTTGTGAGTAGCGCTCGTCTTTGTTTGTCTCGCTTGTCTTTGTTTTTCCGCGCCAACTTCTTCAGTATGCGATATTTTCGAACCTTGTTGGGCAGGGTTATGGTGCATGTTCTACAATGGCTGGAAAAGAAGCTGGAGTGAACAAAATAATACAGAAACAGTTCCCGAAGGCACTATTTTTCCACTGCACAAGTCACAAACTAAATCTCGCCATCAACGATTTTAACGTCGTCTCTGAAATTCGAAACACAATTGGGATAATCAAAGAAACCATAAACTTCTTCCGCGAGAGCGTGCTCAGGAGAAAATTGGTGCCCAACATTCCGATGCTGTGTGCGACAAGATGGTCTGCAAAATACAAGTCTATTAGGATCTTCTCTCAGCATTACCTAGCCATAGTCGAAGCACTCGAGGAGCTCGCGTCAACGGAATCATGCTCTTAAGCTGCAACTAGACAACGCGCTCACATCCTCTACTGCGCAACAAGCTCATCTTTCATCTTCTGCTTGCACAATGTAGCGAAGTACAGCGCTCTGCTCAAACCAGTTACGAACGTTCTGCAAAGTGTATTCATGGACTTCCATTCTGTGCATGACAACATCACTGAGCTGCGACATTTTTTTTTTTTTGCGGCCACCGGGAGAACGCTGTAGAGGAGTTCTCTGACATCATAAATGCAGCAAGTGAGTCAGCCAATCACTTAAATGTGGTGATATATCTACCAAGACAAGTCTCTCGTCAGGCCCACTGAGACTACGAGATTCAGTCGCCGGAGGAATACTAACGTGTGGCAAAATATGTGCCGTACTTGGACTCTCTCATTGTTTCTTCAGCTCACCGCTCTTCTGAAAGTAATGAGAGGAGCTTAAAAACTTCTCCAGCTGCATCCATCAAAAATGAACCACTTGAGCCGTGTTGAGTTCGCTGCCATCGCCGAAGAACTTCAATGCTTTTACGGCATCGACAACTTCAAGGAAGAGGCCATCTCTTGGTACGAGACGTGGCGCAACAAAACTGGGACCCATCAGAAATAACTTACTGCGAGCTTCTACCTCAGGCCAGGACATTCTTCTCCGGTGTTCCAAAAGTACAGTGACCTAGAAGTATTGGGTAGTGGAAAAAGCGGAGCCGAGGGCGCACGGACCGCGTGAAGCCGCGAGCGCAGACTGCCGCTAGGGGCGCTGGCGTGCTCTTCCCGAGTACATGCCCGAGGAGACCGTGCGCGCTCCTGACGTTTCTGCGTAGGCGATAGTTGTGTGTGTCTTGCCTTGTCGTCGCATCGTACTACTTCGCGGTTCGTGCTACGAGTCAGCGTGTTGTGCTTTGCGGATTTTTACAAGTAAAGTTATCGAAAGCGCCCAGTGTGACCATTCCACTCTTCTATTTTGGATCATGGAAAAGAAGAGGAAAAAAGTTGACACGCATTGCTATGCGCCCGGATGCAAGAGTGGGTATCCCGGTTTTCGAGAAGCAGACGGGCGCACATTGTCGCTTTTTGGAGTACCGAAAGACAGTGACCGGGGGAAACAATGGGAGAGAAACCTTCACCGCCAAGAGAAGCCACTCTCCGAGACGTCAGCCGTATACGAGTGACTTTGAAGAGCATTTTATTTTGCGCGACTATGTGCATTTTATTAATGGTCAGGAGGTACGAATACCTCGTGGTAAACCTACCCTAACTGACGACGCGGTGCCCACGCTCCTGCCCGATTTGCCGTCCTATCTCTCAAAGGAAATGCGACAGAAAAGACCGGAGAGAAAACGCGTTGCTGTGTGCCCAGCTGCACGCACAAAGAAGGCGCGGTTGCCTCGTTCTGATGTCCACGAGTCGTCGCCGGCAGGTGTTATTTCAGATGACAACGACAGCCTCGACGTGACAGTGCCCGAGCATGCTGATTTTCAAACGATGGCAAACAGTGTGAGCGTCCCAAATAGGTGGGAAATAATTGACGCAGCGGACTTCGATGGAGTTCTCTTTGTCACGACAAGTGTGAGCAGAAATCCATTTGCGCTTTTTCACGAAAGAGTGCTGATGTGCACAGCTGACTGTAAAACACTGTTACCGCCCGCTTTTACTTACGTGGTAAAGAAGGCAAGGTTGTTACTGTACGATCGGTAAAGGAGGCGGAAGAGATGTTTAAAGACGCAGATGCTGCTATTCCCTGCAAGGGCGCAATGGACCGAGAAGAGTTTGAGAACAACCACAGTAGGGACATCACATCCCACCTCAAGCAATCTGTTGACATTGCACAAGCCACTGTTTTCAGCCGATCTTGCTCGGGACTAGTAAGCAAAGAAGGTAAGCGCTCATTCAGTGGTAAGAAATCAATTAGTACTGTGACAGTGTGCAACTGATCTTTTTTCCGTGTGGAATAAAGCATGCTTTGAAACATTTTAAAAAAGCCACTCTCAGCTTGCATGTAGGGCAGCTTGCCATTGATATCATGTAGCTCCAAACTTCAGCCATGTTTAAGGCTCATCATTTGTATCAGCAATTCCCATGAATACCACATCATAAAGCCATCCTGCCTGTCCAAGTACCAAACTAGGGATATATATATATACTCTGTGGGGACCTGCCCTGCAGCCCCGTGAGTTTGCTTTCCCGCGAGGCACCGTGCAGCGGCAGTCTCACCTCGAGGCTGAGCGCATTCCCTTGTCAGTTACATTAACTGGCAAGAGAGGGCACCAGCATCGCTGCGCGGGAGACTGCCAAAGCCCGCGCGCGGGAGAGGGGGCATGGGGTGCTTGGGCTGGGTTCATCGGCGCGGGTGGACGTGTCGCTCGCGGCTCCGCTCTTCGCCGGCAGGGCGAGGAAGCGACGGGAAGACAGGCTCCCGTACTCGTCCCGTCCGGCCTTCGGAGCATCCCTTGCCCTAGCGTGGGCGAACATTCGCTCGGAACCTTGCTGGTGAGTCGGACGACCTCGATTCATTAGCGTACCTTGTTGCTAGCTGGCGTTATTGTTTCTGTAGCAATAAATGCTGTTTGTGTCAGCCAATGTGTCGTTCCTTTGTTCCCTCAGAGCAAGGCCCGCCGTGGTGGCCGTGCGCACAGTAGCGTACGCGATCACGGGGTGGGGTCCGGGCGGCTTTGAACCGTGTCAGCCGCGATTGAGTGGGGAGAACGTACTTATCTCCCCAAGTCAGCCCCACATCTGGCAGCCCAACATGGGGCCTGCTCTTGGAACATTGGACGACTGTCGGTTCGGTTCGAGGAATGCTCTTTGTCCGGACTTGACAAGTGCTAGACCTAGAGTGAATTTTGATCGCTAGGACCTGCGGCATGCTTTCTTGAGTGCGAGGTGTATTGCGCTGCAGCGTGTTTGAACTTTTCGACATGCTCAGCGCATTTTTTCCCTGGCGATTCTTCGCGAGAATCACTTGGTCCGCATCGAGGGAGCGCGAGGCCTAGCGCCCGCGGAGTCACCGAGCCCGAAGCGAGTGAGTACGGACGCCGCGTGGGTGGTCCGAGTTTCTGTATATATTTTCTCTACTGTCTCTTTTTCGACTCTGGGAGTCGCGGCTCCGGGAGCCAGGTGGCCTTGGGCCACAGGTGCCGCTACGAGCTCGCTGGTATTGCATCTCGGCACCGGGCGCTCCGACACCGTCCGATACGGTGGGCGCCGACCGCTCAGAAGCTGCTTTGTGCAGTGAGCGGGGTAGGACCACCCCACAAAGCTGACGTCTCCTCGCGGCTGCGCGCACATAACCCGTTTCGGGTCTTTGTTGTGGTCACGGTCGTTGTCGGAGTGGTAGTTAGGCTTGAGGCTTTTCGGAGCTGCCTGCACCACGTTAAAAGAGACACGACCACCGGACCGTGTCGTTGAGAGGAGGCGCACTTTGCTGCCCACCCGTTTTTTTTTGTTACCTAGCACGAACTGAGCAGTCTCGTTCAACTCAAGAAAGGGCTTTGTTCACTCGAACTTTGCGTTTGCACAGCCGCCGACACGTTTTGCTAGCGAGTTAGGCATTGTGCCACGGGGCCCTTGCGGATGCCGTTTCCCCTGCCGTGACCTACGTTAAAGGCACGCCGAGAGCGTTTCGGCAATTTTGCAGATCCGGTAGAGCCACCCAGGCTTGCTGTCCGGTGCACATCGTCTCGCTGCCACCTGCTGCGACGGAGCGGCCTGTATCCTGTTCGCCGCATCCATCCGGGGCAGCTGTGGCGAGACCAGTCAGCAGTCACCTCCGGCTGCTGCTGCCCTGGCGACTACTGCAGGATCCTGGCCTGCAATTTTCCCACCGGCCTTCGATTCGCGGGCCTGCGGACATGGTAGTCCGCGGGTCATGCGAGTCGTCCCAGCGGAGACCTTTACGCCGCCTTCGTAATACCGCGGAAGTCTGCGTGAATGCTGTCGGCGTGACCTCCGCTGCAAGACGTGCCTCAAGGACATGAAGACCAGGAGACTCCTCCATAGCATGTACTTTCAGGCGCGTGGGTCTATTTAGGGTTGGGGGGATGTGGAGACCTGCCCTGCAGCCCCGTGAGTTTGCTTTCCCGCGAGTCACCGTGCAGCGGCAGCCTCACCTCGAGGCTGAGCGCATTCCCTTGTCAGTTACATTAACTGGCAAGAGAGGGCGCCAGCATCGCTGCGCGGGTAGGGTGCCTCGATGCGGGCGCCACCGCTCAGGGTGAAGTCACTCTTTGAACCACTCGACGTCGCCAAAACCGGTTTTCGCGCGCTCCCTCCGCCATTACTTTTCCCGCGTCGACCTCGCCGCTCTGCTGTCGTGCGGGTGTCACTGCTGCGTGCCTGCGTTCGCGTGCCTTTCATCGCCGTGCAATGACTGGATGTTGTGTTCCTCAGTGCTCCAACCATTCGAGAAATGGTTGGAGGATGTTCCATTTTCCAAGAGACTCGAAAAGGAGGCTTCTGTGGCTGGTCCGGATCAAGAGTGACAAGTGGCAACCGACGAACTCCTCATGTGTCTGTAGTGTAAGTGCCGCATGTTGGTTCAGTGTTGTTTTTGTTGCTATTCGCCACTGTTGCGTTTAGCCAGCTAAGTGTAGTACAACATTTGCATTGGTCAGATGCCATTTTTGCACTATTCGTTTTGCTCGGCGTTAAAAAAAAAAGGCACGTTTCAGCGCCGAACCGGCCATTGCCTTCCGCTTGCTTGTTTGCATCCGATATTGCATGACACAATGTTTTCGCTCGTGAATGCGTACCAAACGTGCTTTCGCTGCTTCTGTTCATTATAGAATAATTGCCTTTACGAGGCGCTTGTCAGCGAACCGCGGCCGACACGAATCAAGGCACAGAGCACGAGAACAAGCGAGGGCACATAGGCTGTTGTAATTACTGTGCATTTGGGTCGTCTAGGAACCAGTACGGACTAATTTACTTAAAATTTTCGAGTTTTTGACACGTATGCTGCGTTGGGTAGCGTGCGCTGACTGTTAGCTCGATGCTTCGTCAAACGACGCCGCATTAGGTATGTAAATGAGGTTAACAGAATATGTTGTTATGTGCAGATTGAGGCGCTCAATAAAATAATTCGACTGATGTATTTGGACTACTTTGTTTTCTTGTGCGCTATGTTCATTTTTTTCATTCTCGAGCAGGAAATGTGGGGCTAATTTGAATAAAAATTAATATGCAGGCTCATTTCGAAGACAAGAGCTTCGAACAAAACCGCGCAGACAGATGGAAGAAGCTCAAGCCTAATGCTGTCCCAACGGTGTTCCCATTCAAAGGTCAGATACCTGCTAACTTTGGTGTTTGTTGCCATGTTGCTTATTGCCTCGTCGTCTACATCTGAAAGCGTTGAGTGAGAAAGTGGTTGGTATGCGTGCATGTTAAATTTTCTGGCGCGTCTTCTGTGGACCCTTTTCAAAACTTTGGAGGTCAGCTCCTTGGCATAGCCAAATTCTTTCACCCTGACTGCCAAACCAGCTTTGGGGTAAAAAAAAGTGCAATGCTGCAGACATATACAGCCCAATGCCGCGTTCCTTTCCTTTACACGACACGCTGTAGGGATAAAGGATAAGCACCAGCTTTGCCTAGCCACTACTTTTGTTGAAGGGGGGTGAAAAACAGCTGCACGTGACGTTTAGGATGGGCCGTCATGATGAAGGGTCCTTTGGAATGCAGAAAAGCTTACTTTCGGAGTTTTTCAAAAGGACCACTATTTTAAATATGTAATGTGCTCTTTTCGCTTATTTATCTGCTTCCAGAACTTCCTAAAGAGCGAAGGCCACCAAGGGACCGAAGTGTGCATGTGCCTGCATTATTCAATGATGACGCTGCCGCACAAGGTTCTTCACCAGAAGTGAGAAACGTCCTTCCCTTAAACACGCAAGCGTATCCTCCAGCAGATACATCGTCAGACGGAGTGATAAATGAGACATTGGTGGGTACAAAAAACAGCAATGCTAGTCAGCAACTTCGGCGACCACAGATGTACGGCTTCAAGAAACTGCAGTGGTTCGTGCGACCCAACCCTTTGATTCTGCGGTAGCAGAGCTTCGGAAGAGGATAGCAGATCTCACAGCAGCCAATAATAAGCTGAAACAACACCATAAAGAGTTTAAGAACACTGTAAAAAAACTACAGAAGCAGAATCGCAAGCTGCAGAAAGAGGCAGCTAATTTCTCACGAAATACGAAATTTTTAAATGAAGATCAAATTCGTGCCCTTTCTCGGAACAACAATCGTGGCAATTCATGGTCAGCGCAAACAGTAAAGCAAGGCCTAAAAATTAAATTTGCTTGTAGAACCACTGGGTATGAAACGCTCAGAAAGATTGGCTACCCTCTTCCATCAAGCAGAACGTTTGCAAGAAGAAGTCAGAGCCTGATGTTTCTGCCAGGTATCCTGCATGAAGTTATCGACGTAATGAGGTCGAAAGCAGAGGGAATGGAGGACGTGGAAAAAGACTGTTTTCTCTTTCTAGATGAAATGGAGATAGCACCCGGTTTTGAGCTCGACCGTGGAGAAGACGTGATTTTGGGAGGAACGACTTTGCCCTCGAAGCCTGAAGAGGCAGCCAACCATGCTCTGGTTTTTATGCTAGGTGGGGTAAACCAAAGATGGAAGGAAGTCGTAGCCTATGAATTTACTGGTAGGCACGTGGACGGCTCTGTACTCAAGACGTATGTCCTGGAAATAGTCCAGATATGCAGCCAGATTTCTGTATGAGTACGGGTAGTCACCTGTGACATGGGTGCAGCAAATCGCGCTATGTGGAGAGAATTTGGCTTTTCGAGTCACCGCCATTCGACAACTTCGTGCTCAATACCCCACCCAACCTTAGACGGGAAGGAACTTTTTTTCATCTCTGACCCAGCACATGTCTTTAAGAACCTAAAAGGACAGCTTCTAAACTCTAATGTTTTCACACTCAGCGATGATACAGGAAACAAGAACGGACTGACTTCCTCGAAGGTGAAACTAGAGCATGTACAGGCCGTCTTGGACTATGACGCTGCCAATGAACTTAAGGTAGCACCAAATTTATCAGAAATCCACATTAGTGGTGGACACTTCACAAAGATGAAAGTTGGAGTCGCTGTCCAGCTTTTCCGCGAAGCCCCGCCAGCTATTAGGTTCCTAATAAAAGACGGACTGATTGAGCCAGAGGCCGAAACAACAGCGTGGTTTATGGACCTCGTTTCTAGGTGGTACGCCCTTATGTCATCGCGTCATTCCACCATGGCGCTAAGCCGCAGGAACATGACTAAATATCATGCAGCCTTGGACACACTGCGTATGGCAATAGACACGATCAAAGAACTGAAAATCTTATATCTTACATCTTTATTTATTTCCAGAAGACAGCTGGATGGTCTCTTGGGCTAAAAGCTACACAAAAGCTTGACGAGGCCCAAGAGACCATTACAAGGCAGCAGCGTAAAGAATAGAAACATAATAGATGAATAGTACATAGGTAGACAGTAAGAGGGAAATAATAAAACAGTTACTGTGACAGGTAATAATGATGTCAATCACATAAAGCTACCAGTAATGAACTGAAACCAAAATAAAACAACTGAAAAGCACATACGCGGAAACAACAAACAAAAATTAATGGATCACAACTGCACAAAACAGGAATGTAATTGTTTTTTGTTCAAGCCCACTGTGTGTTTATATTTGTTTAGTATTGTAGGGAGGTTGTGGGTAAGTGACTGATATTTATAAAATGTACGAAAATGAGGAACTGCCCACGCATCAACATTTCTTGTTTGCACGCTAATATTTCGTCGCTCTAAGGATGCCAAGGACTTTAGAAGGTTAGTAACTTCAGGGGAGGAAAAGTAGATTGACTGTAATAGGCGAAATTTATACAACTTGTCTACACTTATGATATTGAATGATTCAAATGCACCCTTTGTAGTTTCCATGGGCTCAATATTTGCTATGTAACGGATGATTTTTTTCTGTAAAACCAGGAGTTTATTTAAATTGGTTTTTGTGGTTGTGCACCAAACTAGACTGCAGTATCTTAAATGAGAGTTAAACAAAGCATGATATACTTGAAGTTTTATCTTGGGTGGAAGTACAGTACGACAGCGCGATATAACTCCTGTAATCGAGGAAAGTTTTTTACGAAGGTGATCAATGTGAGCATCCCAGGTTAGATGTGAGGAAAAATGTACACCTAATATTTTATGGTTGTCAACGATTTCAATTTCTTGGTGCTCATAGGTTATAGTGTGATTTATTTCAACTAATTTGTTTTTAGCGCGGAATATAATAGCTTTAGTTTTAGTGCAATTGATTTGAAGTCTGTTTAACTTGGACCATGTGGATAGCTTAGCTAAAAATTCATTACATTGCATGATTAAACCATCAGCATTTGGGCCAGAAATAAGAATAGTACTATCATCAGCATATATCACTAGTTTTACTGTATTATCAATATTCACCAAGTCATTAACGTATGTATTGAACAACAGCGGACCTAACACACTTCCCTGGGGTACGCCACTCTTTATCGGAAAAAGGGATGAGCTGCAGTTTTTGACAAACACTCTCTGAAACCTGTTGCTGAGGTAGCATTTCAGCAAAGCTAGACACGTGCCGCGGATCCCGTAAGCTTGTATTTTGGATAGAAGAATGTTATGGTCCAGACAGTCAAAAGCCTTGCTGAAATCTATAAAAACAGCCAACGAGAACAAATTACTTTCTATGTTTCGTAAAATATTTTCTTTTAATGTTAGTAAAGCAGTTTCCGTCGATCTGTCCTTCCTAAAACCGAACTGTGCATTTGTTATTATGTTTTCTTTGTTAAAGAAGTTAGTTATACGAGCAAAAATGATTTTTTCTAGTGCCTTAGAAAATACAGGGAGGACTGAAATTGGGCGATAGTTTGTTGCCAAGTTTGGGTCGCCGCCCTTGAAGATTACAGAAACCCTGGCACATTTCATTTTTTCAGGAAAGACGCCCGAATCCAGTATTAAATTAAATATGTAAGCAAGTACGGATGTAAGTAAGGTCAATACATACTTTATCGGCATGATTTGAATGTTTTCAATATCAAGCGCCTTACTGTTTCGGAGCAACATGAAAGTGTTATAAATCTCCTGCTCATCAGTAGGCTGAAGGTATATTGTTTTCATTGTACTAGTGGAGATTCCAGTTGTATCTGGAGGATAGTCACAAGGATTTGCAATACTCACAAAATGATTGTTAAGGTAATCCGCAAGCGCTTTACCGCTCAATTCACCACCTTCATGTGTTAAAACATCCGGAAGGGAACTTTTACTTTTACGACCCAAAACAGTGTTTATTGCTTTCCATGCAGCATCCGGGCGTTGTCGAGCGCAGTCTGCAAATAACTGCAAATAACTGCAAATAACTAAAGGACGGACGCATACTGTGCAATCGCGGGTTAGAGGGTAGACGAGAACTAGGTGTGGGTTTCCTCATTAATAAGGATATAGCTGGACGTAGAGGAGTTCTACAGTATTAACGAGAGGGTAGCAGCTATAGTAATTAGGCTGAATAGGAGGTACAAGCTGAAAGTGGTGCAGGCCTACGCACCCACATCCAGCCATGATGACCAGGCCGTTGAAAGCTTCTATGAGGACGTAGAATCAGCAATGAATAAAGTAAAATCGCAGTACACTGTACTGATGGGTGACTTCAATGCGAAGGTGGGCAAGAAGCAGGCTGACGACCACGCGGTAGGTGACTATGGGATAGGCTCTAGAAATAGCAGGGGAGAGTTATTAGTCGAATTCGCGGATAGAAATAATTTACGGATCATGAATACCTTCTTCCGCAAACGAGAAAACAGGAAGTGGACCTGGAAGAGCCCCAATGGTGAGATTAAAAATGAAATCGACTTCATACTATGCACTAAACCTGGCATCATTAAGGATGTGGCCGTCCTCGGAAGGGTGCGTTGCAGCGACCATAGAATGGTAAGGTCTAGAATTAGCTTAGACTTGAAGAGGGAACGGAAGAAGCTAGCGAAGAAGAAGACCATTAACGAGTTAGCCGTAAGAGGGAAAGCACAGGAGTTTAGGATAGCGCTGCAAAACAGATACTCGGCTTTAACTGAGGAAGATGATCTTGATGTTCATTCAATGCACGATAACCTGACATCAATAATTACGGAGTGCGCAGTAGAAGTAGGCGGTAGGACAGTTCGAAAAGATACCGGGAAGCTATCTCAGGAGACGAAAGATCTGATTAAGAAGCGCCAAAAGATGAAGGCATCTAACACTACCGATAGAATAGAACTAACGGAGCTATCAAAGTTAATAAATAAGCGCAAGGTAGCCGACATAAGGAAGTTTAATATGGAGAGAATCGAGCATGCTATAAAGAACGGAGGTAGCCTAAAAACAGTGAAGAGGAAACTAGGCATAGGTAAAAACCAGATGTATGCATTAAGAGACAAGCAGGGCAATGTCATTAGCAATATGGATAAGATAGTTAACGTAGCCGAAGAGTTCTACACAGACCTGTACAGTAGCCAATGTAATCAGAGCGCTAGTGAGAAAGACAGCATTGCACAGCAATGCGTCATCCCGCCAGTAACGAAAGATGAAGTAAAGAAAGCCTTAAAAGCAATGAAAAGGGGAAAATCAGCTGGGGAGGATCAGGTAACAGCAGATCTGTTGAAGGATGGAGGGGACATCGTGCTAGAAAAACTAGCCACCCTGTATACGCAATGCCTTATAACCTCGACTGTACCAGAGGCTTGGAAGAATGCAAACATTATCTTAATTCATAAGAAGGGAGACGCCAAGGACTTGAAAAATTACAGGCCGATCAGCTTACTATCCGTTGCCTACAAAGTATTTACTAAGGTGATCGCTAATAGAGTCAGGGCAACGTTAGACTTTAATCAACCAAATGATCAGGCAGGCTTTCGTAAAGGATATTCTACAATAGATCATATTCACACTATCAATCAGGTGATAGAGAAATGCGCAGAATATAACCAACCTCTATATATAGCTTTCATTGATTACGAGAAAGCATTCGACTCAGTGGAAACCTCAGCAGTCATACAGGCATTGCGTAATCAGGGGGTAGAAGAGCCTTATGTCAAAATACTGGAAGATATATATAGCAACTGCACAGCTACTATAGTCCTCCATAAAGTCAGCAATAAAATTCCAATAAGGAAGGGCGTGAGGCAAGGAGACACGATCTCGCCAATGCTGTTCACCGCATGTTTGCAGGAGGTATTTCGAGGCCTGAATTGGGAAGAGTTGGGAATAAGAATAAATGGAGAATATCTAAATAATCTGAGATTTGCTGATGACATTGCCTTGCTGAGTCACTCAGGAGGTGAACTGCAAATCATGATCAACGAGTTAGACAGGCAGAGCAGATCGATGGGTCTAAAAATTAACATGCAGAAAACCAAGGTAATGTTCAACAGCCTAGCAAGGGAACAACAGTTCACAATTGGCAGCGAGAGCCTAGAAATGGTGCCGGAATACGTCTACTTAGGGCAGGTAGTGACAGCTGATCCGGATCATGAGAGGGAGATAACTAGAAGGATAAGAATGGGGTGGAGCGCATATGGCAAATTCTCGCAGATCATGAGTGGCAGTTTACCAATTTCCCTCAAGAGGAAAGTGTACAACAGCATAATCTTACCGGTACTCACCTACGGGGCAGAAACGTGGAGGCTAACGAAAAGAGTTCAGCTTAAGTTAAGGACAACGCAGCGAGCCATGGAAAGAAAAATGATAGGTGTAACGTTAAGAGATCGGAAGCGGGCAGAGTGGGTGAGGGAACAAACACGGGTTAATGACATCCTAGTCGAAATCAAGAGAAAGAAATGGGCTTGGGCAGGGCATGTAATGCGAAGGCAAGATAACCGCTGGTCTTTAAGGGTAACGGAGTGGGTTCCAGGAGAAAGTAAGCGTAGCAGGGGGCGGCAGAAGGTTAGATGGGCGGATGAGATTAAGAAGTTTGCAGGCAAAGGGTGGATGCAGCTGGCAAAGGATAGGGTTAATTGGAGAGACATGGGAGAGGCCTTTGCCCTGCAGTGGGTGTAGTAGGGCTGATGATGATGATGATGATGATGATGATGATGTACTCAGCAGGCACTGAGTGAGTCTGATCTCCTCTCCTTCGTCGTCTACGCAAAGCCCGTTACACTTCCCCCTCCGCAGACTAAGCCTCCCACGGCGAGCTAAGCAGTGTCCCGAGGGCTGAAGCGTTTGAGCCGAGCAATATGCACCACATGGGTCTTTCGTGAGCAACGGCCGCTGTCAGTAAGGCGTGAGACGACGTAGTTCAAATCACTGATGCGCTCAAGCACAACAAAAGGGCCAGTGTAGTGGGACAGGAGCTTCTGACACAAACCGCGCTTCCGGAGCGGCGTCCACAACCACACTCGTTCGCCAGGGTCATAGGAGATAGGCTGGTGGCGAATGTCGTAGCGGTGTTTACAGCGCTGCTGAGAGTCCAAAATGCGGAGGCGGGCAATTCGACGTGCTTCTTCAGCTCGGCAGAGTGTAGTGGCGATGGAAAGCTCATCGTAGATAGAGAAAGGAAGGATGGTGTCGATGCAGCGGCGGGGAACGCGAGCATACAGGAGGTAAAAGGGGCTGTAGCCAGTTGTTTCATGCCGTGCAGTGTTGTAGGCATACCTAATAAAAGGAAGGACATCATCCCAGTTCTTATGGTCAGAATCGACGTACATGGCTAGCATAGTGGTGAGCGTGCGGTTTGTGCGTTCGACGAGGCCGTTCGTTTGTGGGTGATACGGTGTCGAGTGACGAAAATTGCATTCACAGCGACGAAGAAGTGCTTCGACAACATCCGCAGTAAACTGGCGTCCACGATCACTGATGAGAACGCGAGGAGGTCCATGACGGAGAATGAGAAAGTGCAGGAGAAAATTAGACACATCGGAAGCAGTGGCAGACGGTATAGCTGCTGTTTCACAGTATCGGGTTAGGTGATCAACACACACGATCGCCCAGCGGTTGCCATTCGCAGACCGGGGAAAAGGGCCTAACAGGTCGATGCCCACTTGCTCAAAAGGAGTGGTCGGAGGTGTGACAGGGTGCAGCTGGCCTGGCGAACACGATGCAGGGATCTTGAAACGCTGGCACTGGACACAGCTGGCTACGTATTGTTGAATCGTTTGACGCATTTTGGGCCAGTAGAAACGTTCTTGTGTGCGGTGAAGGGTCCGGACATGAAGGGTCCAAGTAGCCTGACATTGCATCGTCGTGCATCAGTTGAAGAACAGGGATGCGAAGGCTTTCCGGCACTACGAGAAGGAACCGTGCACCGCCGGGCGTGAAATTCTTCTTGTAAAGTAAACCAGCGAGAATACAGAAACGGGCAGCAGGGAAATGGCCGGCGGCGTCGAAGAGTGCTGTTAACGTCGTGTCCTTGCGCTGTTCAGTCTTGAACTGGTTAGCATCAGGAAACGTGGGTGAGGCAGAAGCGAGGTAGTCGTCGAAGTTGTCGCCATCGCAAGCAGTCGTAGGAAGCGGCAAGCGCGACAGACATATATATAGTATGGTGGAGCTGCCATAAAAAGAATGTAAACCAATAAGCTCCTGCCTGCACCACTGACGTATAACAGGCTTGACGCAATCGTAAAATAAATGAAAAGGCCCGAAGGCAATCCATCGTTTTGCTACCCGTAGGTGGAAAAATAAAAGAAAGGGGGGAAATGCTACAAGCGACCCATCGCCGGGGGAACGGGCCCGGGGAGACTCCCCTGATCTCCTCTAGGACGTAGCGGAGGGGGTGGGATGTAGGGTATGGGAAATTGGAATTGAGAAAGGGTTATGGGAATTGGGGTGGGAATGGGGACAGCGAGATTTTGCTCTGATCCTTCGTTTGACATCGACTCCATTTCTGGCCCGCCTGGCCAGGACAGGTAGGGCATCGAGCTTTTCCAATGGTGCGGCTCCCCCACGGGATGCACGACCACCCACTGGCTCCGACCGTCGGAGACAGGAAAGAAAGAAAAAAAATTCCTAACTTGGGGTCCGCAGCCACCTGCTTCTCCACAATTTTAAGGGTTGGATCGGACCGGCCGGTTACTAGCCGTCGACTGTGTTTCGCGGTTTTTCAGACTCCGGAAGTGTGTGTGGTGTGGTCCGGCCAACAGAGGCCCAGGTCGTCAGCCTATCGGCGCTTGGCCCTCGGCACCATAACCCGGTAACCCTGGGGGACCCACCTGTGCTACCTTCCAACCACCATGCACTTATTTCCTCCCCTTGCTTGCTCCACACCTACTGAGGAGGGAGTATTCAAGGCCGGGCGCCCGGGCCACGAACCAAGAATCGGGCATAGGGTGAGATAAGCCGGGCCTACTCCACCGGTACTCCACACATCGACGGTTTTCGCACTGGTCCTACTGCACAACCTCTACCTCGGCGTCCCCAGTGGTCCCCAAGACCGGGTCAGCCTCAGCGTCCGCAATATGCCACCCATCATAAGCGATCCGCAATGAGACTGCTTCCCCGAGGACATCGATTCCGAGGAGCTCGGGCTGTCGGAACCCCCGCGCGGACCTGGCCTCTATGTAGCCAGAAACCGTGAGTCGGCACGCTACCGCGCGGACCTGACCTCTTCGTAGCCAGAAACCGAGCATTAGTAGCCGTGCACGTTCCCGTGAGCGGAGGTTTTTGACTTTTGACATTCCTTTCTACCGGATTTCGTGGGTCCAACCTGGTATGCCTCCAGGCCTGCCTCCGCACAGACAACGGACCTCACGATTCGGCTGGCCCTCACAGCTGTGGGAGTCGCTGCAGCTCCCAAGAGGATGGGCCCCGGACAACCCATCCCCACCGCTGGCGTTGCACCGGAACAAAGCCTAGTAGCCGAAACTACACCGGCCCGTATCCGGTGGCAGGGGGGGCCACGGGCAGGCCGCACAGTCGGATTTCCCCCCCAAGCGCGACAGACAGCGTCGGCGTGTTGACGACCGCTTTTGTACACGACGGTGAAGTTGAACTCTTGTAGCCGCAAAGCCCAGTGGGCAAGTCGGCCACATGAGTCACGGAGATTCACGAGCCAACAGAGCGAATGATGGTCGGTGACGATGGTAAAAGCATTGCCGTACAGGTGGGAACGAAAGCGTTGCACAGCAAAAACTACCGCGAGACACTCTTGTTCGGTAACTGTGTAGTTTCGTTCCGACTTGCTCAACGACCTACTGGCATAAGCTATCACATGCTGATCTCCGCCGTGGCACTGGATGAGCACACCGCCAAGTCCGACACCACTGGCGTCGGTGTGAACTTCGATGGGAGCAGACGGGCAAGAATGGCGCAGAATGGGTCCCGACGTCAGGAGAAATTTCAAATGGCGGAATGCAGACTCACAGTCAGGGGTCCACTGGAATGGCACGTCTTTTTGAAGGAGGCACGTGAGTGGGAAGGCGACGTCGGCAAACCGTGGAACAAAACGGCGAAAATACGAGCACAGCCCTCAAAAAACTGCGAAGTTCCTTGACTGATTGCGGCGCTGTGACGTTGGTGACAGCCTCAACTTTCTGGGGATCCGGCCGGACACCATTCTTATCAACCAAGTGACCGAGGACAATTATTTGACGTTCACCAAAGTGACACTTCTTAGAGTTAAGGACCAGGCCCGCTCTTTCAATGCAGTCGAGGACGATAGCGAGGCGGCTGTTATTTTCGCTAAATGTCTTCCCAAAGATCACGACATCATCCAAATAACACAAACAAATCTGCCACTTCTGACCACGCAAAATAGTGTCCATAAATCTTTCAAATGTGGCAGGTGCATTGCATAGTCCAAAATGCATGACATTAAATTCATACAGTCCGTCAGGTGTGATAAATGCAGTCTTTTCTTTGTCGTTCGGGTGCATTGGTATTTGCCAGTACCCTGACCTTAAATCAACCGAGGAAAAATATGAAGCAGAGTGTAGACAATCGATGGCATCGTCTATGCGTGGGAGCGGATACACATTTTTGTGATGGCATTTAGGCGACCATAGTCTACGCAGAACCGCCACGTATTATCTTTCTTTCTCACGAGGATCACTGGGGCCGCCCAAGGGCTTGAAGATTCCTGGATAACTCCTCGGTTTATCATGTCATGAATTTGTTGGTCTATTATCTCACGTTCGGTTGGTGATACGCGGTAAGGCCTTTGTCGTATTGGAGGTGCGGATCCAGTATCGATCACATGATGAATGCGAGAATGGGGAATGGGTACTGGAGGGTCTCTGGAAAAATCGAACACTGTGACATGCTTCGAAAGCAGTCCCACCAAAATGCGATGCTCGGTCGTGGAAAGGGACTTATTAATCATGGCCTGAACTTTGGACTCTTCACAGGGGTGTCCCGGTTCTTCAAAAGCGTGATCACTGAGCGCCGCAACGGAAACCGACAAGCCTTCCTCGAAATGGGCAAGTTTAATGCCACGAGGTAACACGGCGGGCTCTTCCGAATAGTTCACTGTCCACAGCGTGGTGTGGCCGCCACTAGTTACGCGGACTACGCAACGGGGCACGAGGACACTCTTCTTAGCACACGTCAGTGCAGTGGGTTCCACCACGGCATCGAAGGCATCACACAAAATTTTCGATGAAACAACCGGCACAAATCCGGCAGACATCGCCGGTACAACTGTGTCCTCTGACAAAGAGAACGCTCCGAAATCAAGAGAGGAGCTTTCCACAAGAGCCGACATCAGAGTTGCGTCCAATGAAATCCCTCCAGTACGACAGTCTAATGTGGCACCGCACTGCTGCAAAAAGTCAATTCCAAGTATAACGTCATGTGTAGAACGTGACAGCACAGCAAATTCAGTCCTGAACACTTGAGCACCGATAATAACGTTCGCAGAACAGACACCAAGGGGAACTAATGTTTGACCCCCAACACCCCGAAACACCACAGCCTGATCCCAACCAAACATCACTTTTCGACCCAAACTATTCTTGAAGTTCAAACTCATTGTAGATACAGTCGCACCGGTATCTAATAACGCCATAGTTCGAATTCCGTCGATAAGCACTTCAAGTTTGTTCTTTAACATAAACACGGGAAGAGGGATTGATGATATCGACTCGCCGGCGGCCTCACCTCCATCGGCCGCGCCGTCTATTTTCCCGGAGGAGGCGAGCGGCGTCGAGGAGATGGTGAGCGTCGTTGACGTGAAAGTGGTGGTGTCAGGCTGCGGTCGGAGGCAGGCGAGGTGTTTCGCAGCAATGCCTCACGGTAGCTACCCCAAGAGGATGTTGGCGCTGGGTGCTGAACGTCCGCATCGGGGTTGAGGGAAGTGTTCGGCCACAGGCGATGGTCTGGTTGCATCGGGCCTCGTCGGCGGCAGTATCGGGATATATGTCCGGTCATGCCACTGCGGTAACACAAAGGTGGCGGGCGCCAGCGATCAACGTATGATGCTTGCCAAGCGTGGTCAGAACGTTGGTTGTAATCATCTCGAGGCTGTTGTCGTGCCAAGTCGCCTGTGTAGGCCCGCCGTCTTCCCACAGACTGGTAGGCAGACTGTACCTCGCGGGGTCTCCGATCGGCGAAGTTCTGCGAAACGCCAGCTGGAACCCAAGAAGTAGATGGTGTTGCGGGCTCTGCCTGCAATGCGCAACCATCTTGCTGGGCGTCATCCCGGCGCACAGGGTCTTGATACCGGAGGAGTTCCTCGCGCACAATTTGGCGAATCATGTCAGCCATTGACACTGGAGCAGCGACGTCAACGCTGGCGATGGAGGTGACAATCGCCAGGCGCCCAAGTTTCGGCACAATACGATGAAGCTTCAAAGCCTCGAACGCTCTGCAATGCTTGATGACGTCGGCCGTCGACTTCAAGCTGTCTTTGCTAATAAGGAAGTTGTATACATCTTCAGCAATCCCTTTAAGTAAATGTCCGACCTTATCTTCTTCAGACATCCGCGGGTTCACTAGCCTGCACAACTTTACGATTTCTTCAATGTACATGGTGCAAGTCTCACCAGGTAATTGGGCCCGTTGAAGCAACGTCTGTTCGGCGCGTTTCTTTTTGGCAGAGCCGTCACCAAAACATTTCTTTATCTCTTCTGTAAAACGTTCCCACGTGGTAAGAGAGTCTTCATGGTTATCAAACCAAATCAGCGCTGTCGCTTCCAAAAAGAATACGACGTTGGCTAGCCTCACTGTGGCATCCCAGCCGTTATAGCGACTCATCCGCTCGTAATTAGTCAACCACTCGTCGACGTCTTCATCGGACCTTCCAGCAAAGGTGCGCGGTTCGCGGTGATGCTGCCAGTGGCCCGCCGCGGGTGCTGCTTGCTCGGCGCCGCCGTCCTGAGGCATATCCAGTGGAAGTGGTGGCAATCCGACAACTCTGCGGCTGCGTCGAGGAACAGGGGAATCCATGGTGATACCCAGCAACGTCCACCACACCTGTTACGCACTCAGCAGGCACTGAGTGAGTCTGGGGTGTTTATTTAAGAGATCTAGCGATGGGGCGCAGAGCTCAAACCGATCAGACCGACCAGCTTCCTTTTCCTCTACGCTTCTGATCTCCTCTCCTTCGTCGTCTACGCAAAGCACGTTACAATATATATATATATATATATATTCGTCCTTGAGAGCGGCAGCACGCGACGCATGTCAGTGGTTATATCGATGAAGATTACCACACTACAGTTTCCCCCCCGGGCAGAGAAGGAGCCATCCTGGCGACTCATGGTGCCGAAAGGACAGACGGATCGTAGTAGGGCTTGATTCGGTCCACATGAACTATTTCGCGTCCACGGCGACGCAAGTCCGCAGATGGCGTAACGGGCTCAACTACGTAGTTCACAGGAGATGTTTTTTGAAGCACTCGGTATGGACCGTGATACCGAGCAAGAAGCTTCTTTGACAGGCCGGCGGTTGTGGCAGGAACCCAGAGCCACACCAGGGAGTTGGGCGCATATGAAGGCGCCTCACCAGTGTCACGATGGTGTTTTTGTTGCCATTGATTTTCCTTTGTGAGCGAACGAGCGAGCTGACGGCATTCTTCTGCATACTGGGCGGCGTCCGAGAGTGGCGTCGATTCAGAAACATCAGGGCGGTAGGGAAAAAGCGCGTCCATTGTGCAGGTTGGCTCGCGCCCTAAAGGGGGGCGTGGGTACGTTCCCGTCCACCCTGGAACTAAGAAGCCGCACGTTACCCTCTGCTTCTGCTTCCAGCATGCCGGATGACACTGCCACGACATCGTCGCCCCTCCCAACCACCGTGCTGTGTTCTGGAGCTCTACGGCAGCGTGATCCGTGCTTCTTCAGTGGCACAGCCGACCAGGACGTCGACGATTGGTTGGCGGCATATGAGCGCGTCAGTAGCTACAACAGATGGGACGACGCTATCAAGCTAAGCAATGTAATCTTTTATCTGACTGACGTGGCGAACCTCTGGTTTCGCAACCATGAGGCAGACCTGCCATCTTGGTCTGCATTTAAAAAGAATTTTGCAGAAGTGTTCGGCCGCCCTGCAGTTCGCAAGCTCCGGGCAGAACAACGCTTGCGTGAGCGCACTCAGCAAGTCGATGAGTCGTTCACTAGTTATATAGAGGACATCGTGGACCTATGCAAGCGTGTCGATCCGCTAATGACTGAAGCGGATAAGATCGAGAACATCATGAAAGGCATCTCTGACGACGCGTGCCAAATGCTCTGGGTAAAAAATCCTGCCACGGTGAGTGACGTGATCAAGCTTTGCCAGAGCTACGACGTGCTTCGTAAGAAGCGCGCTTCTACCCGGCGGTCCGGTGTTAGAGACGACGCCATCTCTACACTTGCGCTGGGCGGTTCTACCCCATCAGAGGACAGCCCTTTACTTCAGCAAATCAAAGCCTTCGTTCGAGAAGAGGTCGCCCGCCAGCTATCGCTGGTCCCTCAGTTACAGGATAGTGGCCGCCTTGTTCCTGACATGGCTCCGTCTTTGGCCCCTACCATACGGCGTGCCGTTCAAGATCACATCGCTGACGTTCTTCCTCCCAGCTCCATGCTCCCGCCCAGCCCTGTGCTGCCGCCCAGCCCCGTGCCAGCGCAAGTAACGGCACCACTGACTTACGCCCAAGTTGCGGCCAGGCCGCTCATGCCATCAGCATCTCTTTCCTACCAGGCCGCTCCTTCCAACCTTCCTTCGCCTTTGCCTGGGTCTGCATTCCATGTCCCTATTCCAAGGGTACGCCAACGCCCTACGAACCCTTGGCGTACCGCGGACAACCGACCAATCTGCTACTCTTGCGGGCTGCCGGGCCATGTCGCACGCCTTTGCCGCCAACGCCTTCCACCTTCTCGACCTGAACTATGGAACTACTCCTACAATACAGACCAGCCCTCGCCGAGAAATCCGCCCAGTTCCGAATTTGTATCTCGTGACAATCAAACGTACACAGCTCGCCGATCACCTTCCCCTCGTCGCCGTTCCCCGTCCCCACTCCGACGTTCTACCGGCACCGTTGAGGGAAACTAACAGTCGCAGTTCCCGGGGCAAGAACTGCGCTTGGTTCGAACTCTTCAAGTCCTCGGTGTTCTCCCACTAACGTAATTCAAGTGTTTGTCGACGGCGTCGCAGTACTCGCTCTAGTCGACACGGGCGCTGCCGTATCAGTCATCAGTGAAGCTCTTTGCCGTCGTCTTCGTAAGGTGACCACCGCACTTTCCGACTTTTCGCTTCGCACCGCCTCATATATATATATATATATATATATATATATATATATATATATATATTCATATTTGAACAGCGCAATAAAACAACGGGACACAACGAAGAAAGGACTGTTCAAATATGATTCAATACCAACTCGTCCAGTTCGCAGCTTTAATATATATATATATATATATATATATATATATATATATATATATATATATATATATATATATATATATATATTAAAATAATAATTACTCCGTTCCACATCCAATGCGCCCAGCATGTCCCACAGATGCTCTTGATTAACGTAGGCTCCCTTAATATCCAGAAATGCTAGCCATAGGGGCCTGTGTTCCTTTTCAGCAATCTCTATACACTGCGACAATGAAAACAGATTGTCCTCCAACCTCCTTTGTTTCCGGAACCCATTTGGTAGCTCCCCTAGCACCCCTCGTTCTCCACCCAAGCCTGCAGTCTGTCCTTTATAACCTGCATCACCACCTTTTAAACCATAGATGTCACTGTTATGGGACGGTAGTTACTTACGTCATCTTTGTCCCCCTTTCCCTTATATATCATGTCCATTCTACTTAATCGCCATTCATCAGGGACATTGCTATACACTATCATTTCATTCACTACCTGTGTTAATGTTTGCTTGGATTTCGGTCCTAGCTTCTTTATTAACATAATCGGAATGCCATCTGGTCCTGCTGACGTGCCACTAGGAAACTTCTCTGCCCTTTCCCACTCCCTTTGCTCAAGTGAAGCAATTGCTCTAACCGGTCTACCATCCCTCGCTAAATTATGTGCAACATTCCTTTCTGTAAATTTTTCTGTCATCATTGTTCCTATGTGTTGCATTGCTTCATCCCCTTCTAGTCTAATACCCTGACCTGTAATAATAAGCCTTGCTCTCGCCTAGTCTTATTACGCATTGCATTAAGATGTTTCCAGAATTTCTGAGCTGTTTTTCTACTCTTTTTATTTACTTTTTACATACATTGTACACCGCTACTTCTAATTTTCTCATTAAACAAATAGGGTGCATCCTTTCTACACTTTATGAAGGTATCCCATTTTCTTTCTTCTTCAGCTTCTGGTTTCCCCCTCTTCTTTTAACATCTGTGTTCTTTGGACGCTTCCTGACGTTTCTCTATCGCCTTCTTGACCTCCTCATCCCGCCAACTCTTGCGTTTGCGTCTTGTCCCTTTTGGCTCGAGTCGCACTTTAGCTAGCTGTAGCTCAAGTAATCGAGTTAATTTTGTATAAGTCCATTCTGTTTCATTATCCTTAAAAATTACTTTCTCAATTTGTTTGGCTGCTGCTTCCAATTGCTTTTCTGAGTAAAAATTCCCCTCTGATTGTTCATCTCGCTTCAGTCCTACATTGGTTTCTCTTCTGATACTCAACTTGATACGTTTGTGGTCACTACCTGGATTTCTGGAACCATGTTAATCTATGCTGATTACCCCTAATCTATTATACATCCTCTGCGACATTAATGCATAATCTTTCCTCGGCTGCAGACTCCGTGCTTCCCATGTTATGAGCCTTGTGGAGATGTTCTCGCATTGTGGGTTCCCCAGGGAAATTTTGAGTGACCGGAGCTCGAACTTCACGTCAGAACTAATGAAGGAGGTTAGCCGACTTTTGTCAGTAAGACAGTTACTAACAACACCATGCCATTCTATGTAATCGTCTTGTAGAGCGGTTAAACGGCACCCTCAAAAATGTGATCAAGAAAATGTGCTAGGAGAGACCTACTGATTTCGATAAATATCTCCCAGCTCTTTTGTTCGCTTACCGCAATGTACCCCGAACGGGTCATGGTTTCTCGCCTTTCGATAATTATATGGGAGAACCGTTAGAAGTCCACTTGCAATACTCAAGGAGCTGTGGGCTAAATAAAGAGATTGCATCAGATCTCAAGACAACATACACTTGCGTTCTTGAGTTTCGGGACAGGTTGAAGGAAACATGCAGGCTTGCACATCAAGGCCTGGAAAAGGCGCGCGAACGCTATAAGAGATATAACAAGAAAGTCATTCACAGAAATCTGAATCCGGGCTACATGGTTCTTTTGCTGCTATCCACGGATCATAATAAGTTACTGATGCAATGGAAGGGCCCGTACCTTGTGACGCGGAAGAAAAAGGACATGGATTATGAGTTATTGATAGATGACACGAAGAAGGATTTTCATGTAAATATGTTGAAGAAATACGAAGAAAGGAGTCCCGTACGGTACGCCCCCAGGATAGCTTTTTCCATAGTAGCTGAGGAGACAGGTGATGTTGTGGAGATGCCCACGCGCAATGGAAAGAAAAATGCAGGAGGTGAAGACGCACTAAAGAAGTCCAATTTGAATGAAGACAAACGATCACAGCTCTACTCCAAATCAAGGGGGAGATGTTTTCGGGTGGGCCATGCGAAGCGGAGGTCATATGATACAAATTAGACCTGCATACAGATAGAGCCAACTAAAGAGCTCTAGGTATCTCTACGATGTACCTTGTTGCTGTTGGTGTTGTAGGTGTTATGTGATTATACAAGGGAGTGTTGTGGACATCAATATGTTTTATTAAGGACTCTGTACGGACAACGGCAGTGGTGTGTTAATGTTCCGAAAATGCAGTTTGGTGTGCTGTGTTAGTGGTGTGCTTTTGGTGTGTGCAGAACATCTGCGGTGTGTTGTGTTCTGGGTCCGGAATCACCACAGAAGATATTCGGTTGGCTGGATGGCTTGAAGGTGAGGATGACGCAAGCAGTTTTTCATGGAAAAACTCTTGAGAGAGGGGGCCCACGTCGCATATAATAGGGAGTCTAAAATAAAATTATGAAGGAAAGAGGTGTGAAGAAGACGACGTGGATTAACCGAAGACTAAAGAAGATGAAGAAGAAGCATTCGGTGAGGTGGAGAGAGATGTTTGGTGGAGAAGGATTCGGTGTGGCGAATAGAGATGATTGGTGGAGAAGAGAAGAAGGAGAAGACGACGACAAGGCTTACGTGGACTAAAGCGAAGGCTATAAAAGGGCGAGGGAGAGCGAGGCACTGGGGGAGGAACAGAGAAGCGGAGGCTCCGGCGGGTAAGGGACGGTTCGGCGGGAAGACAGCGACGCCGGCTACTGCTTCGGTTAGCTCGCGTTCTACGGCTTCGCATCATGAACTTCCTGCCGTTCCTGAGCCCGTTCCGGGGTTTTAACTGAGGACGCTACCACCTGCTACGGCCAGGGGGGTCTTCAGCGCTGTTGCCACCCGTCTGGGTGGTGCCCCCAAGACCGGCATCACCTCCAGAGGCGCTTGCACCATGAGCTTGTGCGACGCATCCAGCGACGCCGCCAGCGACGCCAGCCGCAGCACGTCGAACGCCATCTCGACGCCGGCTACTGGACCCATACAACGCAGCAGCCGCACAGAACCAAGCGTGAGCACGAACGCCGACCGCTAACAGTAGAACGCTAGTAGTATTAATATTGTCGCCGACAAACGTAGGGCGGCACGAAAAAAAGGGCTTTTGTTAATCCGAAGGCCAGAAAACCCCAGCAGCGCGCGTTCGAACGGGAACGTCCTCTTCTTCGCTCCCACACAAGCCCAGACATGCCGCTCGGCCGCATGGCGGCGCTCGCAGTGTGGCATTGCCCCCCTCCTTTCAAGAGGCATCGCCTCGATGCCTCCGGCAAGGGGGATAAAGAGTGTGGAGACACCGAAAGTGCGATGGCGTGTGGCGGCAGCACTGAATGTGAACTCCGGGAGGGGCTAACGGGCGTAATACGGTTTCATGCGGGACACGTGGACGACTTCAGACTTGGGCGGGCGAGAAGACCGGACAACTCCTTGCGGGTACACTTCATAGTTCACATCGCTGAGTTGACGTAGCACCTCGTAGGGACCGAAGTAGCGCCGCAGAAGCTTTTCAGAGCGACCGCGCACACGTATAGGGCTCCATACCCAGACGTGCTCGCCGGGTTGGTAAATCACCTCCCTGTGGCGGAGGTTGTAACGCCGGGCGTCAGTTGTCTGCTGGTGGCGAATGCGTTGTCGAGCAAGGTGGCGAGCGGCTTCTGCATCGCGAACGAATTGGTCAGCGCCTGGGGCAGACGAGGGGGTACAATCCGGGAGCAGCATGGCGTCAAGCATGGTCAGGGCATCTCGGCCATACACCAAACGGAAGGGGGTGAAGCGCGTCGTTTCTTGAAGGGCGGTGTTGTACGCAAACGTGACGTAGGGAAGTATTTCGTCCCAGTTGCGATGGTCAGCGTCGACATACATAGACATCATATCTGTGATGGTCTTGTTCAGCCTCTCAGTAAGTCCATTCGTTTGAGGATGGTAAGCAGTAGTTTTTCTATGACTGGTGCCACTAAGACGGAGGACCTCGTGTGTAAGAGCCGACGTAAACGCGGTTCCCCGGTCAGTTAATACAACCACGGGGGCGCCGTGGCGAAGCACGATGTGGTGAACAAAGAACTGTGCAATTTCAGCCGCGGTGCCACGGGGAAGAGCCTTGGTTTCACAATAGCGGCTTAGGTAGTCCGTGGCAACAACAATATACCGGTTTCCCATGGAGGACACCGGGAATGGGCCCAGTAAGTCCATGCCGACTTGTTGGAATGGGATTTGCGGTGGATCAATTGGCTTCAGAAGGCCGGCCGGTTTTGTCGGTGGTACCTTCCGTCGTTGACACTCACGGCAGGTTCGAACGTAGCGTTGGACGACCGCAGCAAGCCGTGGCCAGTAGTACTTGTGGCGGAGGCGTCCCAATGTTCTGGAAAAACCGAGGTGGCCAGAAGAAATGTCGTCGTGGCATGCAGCGAGAACTTCCTGACGAAGTGCGGTTGGGACAACGAGGAGATACGCAGTTTCGGTCGGGCCGTAGTTTTTCTTGTAGAGGACTCCATCTATTAAGCAATACGACGAAAGTCCGCGAGAGAAGAGTCTGGGCGGAGACGGAGCGGTTCCTTCGAGGTACTCGATTAGAGGCAGCAGTTCGCAGTCGGCCCTCTGGTGGTGGGCAAGGTCGGATGTGGTGACAGCGCCGAGGAAAGCAGAATCGTCGTCGGACTCATCTGGTGGGCACGGAAGAGGAGCTCGGGAGAGACAGTCTGCATCGCTATGTTGCCGACCCGACTTATACACGATGGTGACGTCGAACTCTTGCAACCGAAGGCTCCACCGTGCAAGTCGTCCCGATGGATCTTTGAGGTTCGCAAGCCAGCACAAGGAGTGATGATCGCTGACGACTCGAAACGGGCGGCCGTACAGGTATGGGCGAAATTTTGTGATTGCCCACACAACAGCGAGACACTCCTTTTCCGTTGTGGAATAATTCCCTTCGGAACGGGACAAAGTGCGACTTGCGTATGCGATCACGCGTTCCACACCGTCTTGCCACTGCACAATCACCGCACCGAGGCCCACATTGCTGGCATCTGTGTGCAGTTCCGTGTCGGCCTGCTCGTCGAAGTGGGCAAGGATAGGCGTAGATTGGAGGCGGGCCTTAAGCTCTATGAAAGCTTTTTCCTGATCTTGGCCCCAGAAAAAGGGTTCAGAGTCTTTTGTCAGGCGAGTCAGCGGCTCTGCGAGCTTGGAGAAGTTTTGAACGAACCTCCGATAATAGGCGCAAAGCCCCAGGAAACGCCGCAAGCTTCGTTTATCTGTTGGCTGGGGAAATGCAGCAACAGCGGCGGTCTTTTCTGGGTCGGGGCTAACGCCCTGAGCGCTCACAATGTGGCCAAGAAACTTGAGCTCCCGAAATGCGAAGTGGCACTTTTCAGGCTTGAGAGACAGACCCGCAGAACGAATTGCTTCGAAGACGGCACGCAAACGTTTCAGGTGCTCCTCGAACGTGTCGGAGAAAATCACGACGTCGTCGAGATAGACAAGGCAGGACTGCCACTTCAGGTCAGTTAATACGGTGTCCATCATACGTTGGAACGTCGCAGGGGCTGAACACAAGCCGAAAGGAAGCACCTTAAATTCGTACAGCCCGTCAGGAGTAACGAAGGCGGTCTTTTCTCGGTCACGTTCGTCGACCTCGATTTGCCAATAACCGCTACGAAGGTCGAGTGACGAAAAGTAGGTAGCACGGCGGAGGCGGTCTAATGAGTCATCAATGCGCGGCAGTGGATAGACATCTTTTTTTGGTAACGTTATTGAGGCGTCTATAATCTACACAGAACCGTAGGCTGCCGTCCTTTTTTGCGACGAGGACAACAGGTGACGCCCAGGGGCTCGTCGATGGTTGTATGACGTCGTCGTGGAGCATTTCGGCAACTTGGCGGCGGATAGCATCGCGCTCCTTCGACGAAACACGATAAGGACGCTGACATAGCGGTCTCTGGTCACTGTCGACGATAATACGGTGCTTTGTTATTGGCGTCTGGCGAACCTTGGATGTTGATGCAAAACAGTCGCGGAAAGAGTCAATAAGGCTTTCCACGCGGCGTTTCTGATTGGTCAGAAGGTCAGGGTTCACGTCGGTCCTAATGGCTGTTGCAGTGTCCTGTTCGGCTATTTCGGGAGCCGTTGTTGATAAGGCACATTGGCCGGCATGTTCGCTAAGTTCTTCAAAATGGGCAATCACCGTGTTTTTCGTCAAATGTTGGGGTTCACAACTAAAGTTTGTCACTAAGAGCGTGGTACGCGCGTGAACAAGGTCGACAAGGGCGCGAGCAACGCAAACTTGCCGAGACAGTAGCAGCGACATATTCGCTTCGGCAATGCCCCGAGTACCGGAGCTGGTATCACACTGGACTGTGACAAACTTGCTTGCTCTCGGCGGTATCGTTGTGTGGTCATCAGAGATGCGTAATGGTGCTCTGTGCGGCTCGGGGTCGGTATCAACGGCTCGCTGTGTCGAAAACGATACCAATTGCCCGTGCAGGTTGATGACCGCCCCATACTCTTTAAGGAAGTCCATGCCGAGAATCAGTTCTTTAGAGCACTCTCGCAGCACGGCGAAGGAGCCTGTGAAAGTTGCACCGCGGATCTTTATACGGCTGGTGCAGACGCCAACCGGCGTTACCACATGGCAACCAGCTGTGCGTATCTGCGGCCCATGCCAAGGTGTTAGAACCTTTCTGAGGGTTGCGGCTAGGTTACTACTCATGACAGAAAAGTCGGCTCCGGTATCGACGAGTGCAGATACGTCATAGCCATCGGCGGCAACAAGAATTTCGGCGGCGGAAACAATTGTTTGACAATTTGTCGGCGAGGATTTTGGTGCCGTCGTCGATGGGGTCGTCGCTGAGGTTGTCGGTGAGGTCGGCGGTGGGATCGTCTTTAAGGTCGGCGGGTGGGGTCGTCGCATAAAATCGTCGGATGGAGGCTGTTCACTGTCTGCGGCAGCGGCGGTCCTACCCCCAGAGGACGCCGTCTTCAGTTTTCCCGGCGCGGGGACGTACCTCTGAACTGGCCAGAGGATGACGGGCGGCCGGGCGAAGAGAACCGCCTTGGGGATGGCGATCGGGACTGGCGTCGCTGCGAGGTCGAAGATTGCACGTTTTCAGCCAAGTACTGTTCGATATCCCGTGGTCTTTCACCGTAGCGTGGTCGAGGTGAGTCACGTGAAAACCCCCTTAAACCCATCCTGCGGTAGGGGCAGTGGCGAAGGATATGGCCAGGCTCTCCGCAGTGGTAACAGAGCGGCCGATTGTTTGGCGTACGCCAAACGTGCGCTTTGCTCACGGGGGGCCTGAACTCCTGCCGCACGGAGGGTGCTGTTGCGATTGGCTCCTGCAGGTATTGCACAGGAGCGATGGGGGAAAAGGCTCGCATCGCTGGCCCGGGACTTCGTAGCGCCTCGCTGTACGTCATAACGGAGGGCGCCGGGTGTGGAGCTGGGGGTGGCTGCACAACTCGTCGGATTTCTTCGCGGACCACGTCCGTAATGGCAGCGACGCTGACCTGTGGAGCTTCAAAGCGAAGTTTCGCCAGTTCCTCGCGCACCAGGCTTCTTACAAGTTCCCGAAGGTCCTCGGCGGGCAGCGACGTAGGCGTGTACTGGGACTGGGAAGAGGCTGCTACAGTAGCCTGACGTCCGAAGTGGGCGCCCCGTTCCTGTAAAGAGCGCTCGATACCCATTGCCTCCTTGGTGAAGTCGGACACTGTTCGTGGCGGGTCACGGACCAGTCCGACAAACAGCTGCTCTTTTACGCCACGCATTAAGTGTCGTACCTTCTGGGCTTCGGGCATAGCAGGGTCGGCCCGGTTGAACAGTTGCGTCATGTCCTCGATGAACATCGCGACGCCCTCGTTCGGCTGCTGTGATCTCGAGCGCAGGGCGATTTCCGCTTTCTCTTTTCTTTCGCTGCTGGTAAATGTCGCTAGCAGCTCTCGACGAAAAGCCTCCCAGGTGGTAAAGGAAGCTTCGTGGTTCTCAAACCACGTTTTGGCCGAGTCCTGCAGCGCAAAGTAGACGTTGCGCAGCTTGCGCTCGCCGTCCCACTCATTGAAACTCGCCACTCGGTCAAAGCTGGCCAACCAGTCTTCGACGTCCTCGAACCTGTCCCCGTGGAACGGTGGCGGCGATCGAGGTGCGTGAAGGACAAATGGCGGGGCACTCCCGGAGTGCTGACTTGTCTGGCTAGCCGCGGTGGATGTCATGGCCCTTACCGGCGCTGTCAGTTGGCCGAACTCGGGTTGTAGGCCTCGCAGGCGGCGGCTCGCTTTATGGACGGGTGTTGAGTCCAAGCGTCGCTGATCAGCGTCAGAGTTGCCCTCGGGGTGAGCGTTCATGGAACGATACCCAGCACCTCCACCAAAATGTCGCCGACAAACGTAGGGCGGCACGAAAAAAAGGGCTTTTGTTAATCCGAAGGCCAGAAAACCCCAGCAGCGCGCGTTCGAACGGGAACGTCCTCTTCTTCGCTCCCACACAAGCCCAGACATGCCGCTCGGCCGCATGGCGGCGCTCGCAGTGTGGCAATATGGACACTGCCTGTTGCTGTAAACCTACTGCCTTGTAGAAGGGGTCATGGGCCTAGTGAAGCTGTCGAGACAGCTTTTAGCTCTTGACCTTTTCCAGGATCCTTTATGTCTGGAAAAATAAAAGAATTGAATTGAATAGACGCTGGTAGCAGTGTTTTCGGGTCGTGTGTATTTATAGTGTTTGGGTTTTGTGTTTGTTAGTTTTGTGTACTAGTGCGTGTGTCACGTAGGGTGTGCGTCTGTGTGGGTCTGTGTGGGTGCACCTGTGCGTCTGTGTGGGTGCACCTGTCGCCTAGTTTGTTGTTTCGGTCCGAGTGGTCTCCGTGGAGATCCGTGACACATGGACATGCCCCTTCAACAACGCCAAGGTCCATGGATTTCATCCTTGCTCGACGTGCTTCGTGCGCACTCTACGGCCTCCTTCCCTCGGTCCCCTCGTTGCCAAACTTCCCATTTTGCTCTCCGCGACGATCTTCTGTACCGCCGTAACTATCGTCCAGACGGCCGAACGTGGCTTCTTGTGATTCCCCGACATCTCCGATCTCAGATTTGAGAACACCACCATGCCGACCCTCAGAG
The DNA here is from genome assembly GCA_030143305.2 of Amblyomma americanum. Taxonomy (NCBI): domain Eukaryota; kingdom Metazoa; phylum Arthropoda; class Arachnida; order Ixodida; family Ixodidae; genus Amblyomma; species Amblyomma americanum. Next base: position 4,393 of record JARKHS020011001.1, on the reverse strand, counting down.
CGCTCACACTGGCTCGCGGAAAACGTACGAGCGACTACGCCAGAGATACTATTGGCGGGGCATGTATTTATATTTATTTATTTATTTATTTATACACAGTACCTACAGCGCCCTTATTGGGGCATTATTGTAGGGGGGAAACATCATAAATAAGAACAAACATCTAGTACATAATAAATTAGGCAAATGATGCGGTCTACACAGAAAATACAATAAACCCATGCACACGGAAGCAAAAACAAACAAACAAACAAACAAAATAAAAACCATTGTAGAAAGGCAAACATACCCTAAACACACACATACACACACAAAAAAAGATACATTTTAAAATACAGCACTGCTTAAAACATAATACACTCGGACAAGAATTATTGCACTTATATTGACAGGTGGCTTTGCAAATCGGTCAGAAACGATGTAGGAGGAGCGGTAGCGACCCGCGAAGGGAGACAGTTCCAATCATGCACTGTTCGTGGGAAAAAACTATATTTGAATACGTTTATACGGCAATTGTACTCGCGCACCTTAAGTGGGTGGTCAGTGCGGGCGGAAATGTAGCTGGGTTCATTAATGTATTTCTCTTTTGGAATTCCAGTTTTATTATTAAGCACATTATAAAAGAAAGAGAGTCTCAAATATTTGCGCCTGTTTTCAAGTAACGGCCATCCCAACTTCTCGCGCAAATCAGAACTTTTTTGGAAATTATAATCGGCGGACACAAACCTAGCAGCCCGTTTCTGGACGCGCTCCAGGTCCTCAATATTCAGTTTTGTATGCGGGTCCCAAACCGCGCAAGCATACTCAAGTATCGGACGTACAGTAGACATGTATAATGTCTCCTTCAGCGTAAGGGGAGCGTCCTTAAAGTTACGTCTGAGAAAGTTTAATGTGCGGCTGGCTTTAGCAGATATGTAATTTACGTGTGTATTCCATGATAGGTCAGTAGAAAAAAAGACTCTCAAGTACTTATAAGCTGAAACTGCGGATAATTCAGTGCTACCAAGGAAATAGTCTGTTTGGAGGAATTGTTTCTTTTTTGTAAACCGGACCAGATTACATTTGGAGATGTTTAGCGCCATATTCCAGTTGTTGCACCAAGAGAATACAGAGTTGAGGTCATGCTGTAGTGAAATTGCATCTGCTTCAGAAGAAATATTGCGGTAGATACAACAGTCATCAGCATAAAGTCTGATTATACTTGAAATGTTACTAGTGAGGTCATTTATAAAAATGAGAAAAAGAAGAGGGCCCAAAACCGACCCCTGCGGAACACCTGAAGTTACACCCACACTTTCCGAGCTGACACCGTCGATAACCACGCACTGTCTCCTTTCCGCAAGATACGCCTCAATCCAGGATAAGAGTGAGGTAGGAATATTTAATTCTGAAAGCTTCTGTAACTATAGGTTGTGAGCAACTAAATCGAACGCTTTTCGAAAATCTAAAAATATACAATCTACCTGACCGGCGGAGTTTAAGGAAACAGAAATGTCATGTGTGAATTCCACGAGCTGTGTTTCACATGAGAAGCCGGACCTAAATCCATGTTGTGTCGAACAGAAAAAACTATTGTTTTGTAGATGGCTAATTAACTGAGTATAAATGACATGTTCCAGTGTTTTGCACGACACGCTCGTCAGCGATATGGGCCTATAGTTACATGTTTTAGTTTTATCACCACTCTTATGAATCGGAACGACATTGGCACTTCTCCAGTCAAGGGGCAAAGAAGAATTCTCTAACGATTTCTGAAATAATGCAACGAGATACGGGGCAACTGAAGCTGCACAATTTTTCAAAACGTAATTGGAAATGTTGTCAGGCCCTGGTGCTGATGTAACTTTAATTTTCTGTAATAAAAGCATGATCCCCCGTTCAGAAATTTCTACGTCATTCATTCTGGTCAGGGTGCTGGAAGATTGAAAGTCAGTATGTGTATTAATGGGATCGGAAAACACCGATTGGAAATAAAGATTGAAACTTCTCGCTTTACCTTTTGAATCCCTTCCAAAATCAGTTGCGTCTAGTATATCAGGCGCAGAGACCCTGCTGTTTCTCTTATTTTTAACATATTTCCAGACTGCCTTTGGGTTTGTATTTAGTTGTTGGCCTAGTGTGCTGAAGTATGCCCTTTTCGCTTTACGGATTTCTTTCGATAAGTTCTTAGTTTGCTTTTTCATCTCGGAGTACAAAGTTAGTGCGGGCGTATCACAATATCTGCGAAAGAGCCGTTTCCGCCGGTTGATCATTGCCCGCAACTGTCTATTCATCCAATGCATATCGTCACGACGCTTGGCTGAAATCAAGCGGGATGGGATGAAAGTCTGCGTCAGTGACAAAATTTTAGTTTTAAACAAGTTCCAGAAGGAATCAATATTCAGGGATGGCTGATGTGAAAGAAACTCAGGAAAAAATGCGTCGAGTTCCTGTGATAGCGAAGCATAATCCCCTTTTTCATAAAAAGACACTTTGCGTGGTTGGGTGTGGTGGGTCTTCATAGCATTACAGGATACTTTTGCTAAAACTACATCATGGTCGCTTATGCCTGGCAGCGTTATGACAGACGAGACTAGGCTAGGGTCATTGCAGAAAAACAAGTCTAGCACATTAGCACTGGTAAGGCCGAGTCTGGTAGGGGTTTGAACAAACTGAAATAATGAGTGAGCGCCAATTACTTCACGGAAAGCGGTATACAAGAGGGATGCAGTGCGAATTACTGGTTTAAAACAAGACCATTCTACGCTGGGCATATTAAAATCACCGGCAAGGATAATATGTGTTGCGTCTAAGGCTAATAATGTGTTGCTAAGTTCAAAAAATGGCTGTGCGCAGGTTGAACCGGGCGTCCTATAAAAAGAGCCAATTGCCAAAGAAGTACCATCGCCCAGCCGTACCCTGCACCAGACAGCTTCACAGGAATCGTTGTCTAAGTTAACAGACACGCTTCTCAAACTGCTATGAACGAGGATGAACACACCACCACCGCGTACATTGCGATCCTTCCTATACGTGGTATAGGATGGAGGAAATATTTCACCATCACTTATGTTGCTGTCCAGCCATGACTCGGTTCCAATTACCACATGTGCGTTCGTCATTTGTAAGAGAGAGAGGAATTGGTCAGTTTTGTTTTTTAGACTGCGGCAATTAACAACAATACAGACAAGTTCATTTTTAATAGCAGTTTGTGGGCTAGCTAAAAGCCTCGGTGATGGCTATTGGTTTACACAAGTGATATCGTCTGTTTCAATGTTGTACATATAGGTTTTGTTGTCCAGGTTTAGCTTATTAAACCGCAGTTTCAACTTTCCGCCGCGTGCCTTAGCAAACTGCATGAGCTTTTTTCTTTGTTGCCGTACTTTGGCCGAATAGTCCTCGCTTATCGCCCAGTCAGTATCTTTTAGTTTGGCAGCATTTGAAAGAACACGATTCCTTTCTTTAAAGGACAAAAATTTAACGATCAGGGGTCTGTGCTTGTCGGGCGCATATCTTCCTAGTCTGTGCGCTCTTTCAATGGCAGCGGCGTCAACGGAAAGTTTTAACTTTTCAGCGCAAAAAGAGATAATTTTAGTCTCAGACTGTTCCCACGATTCGGTTTCTTTGTCATGGATGCCGTAGAATATTAAGTTGTTTCTTCGTGATTGGTTCTCCAGGTCATCGTGCGATGACTCGAGGGCCGTGCACGCGACAGCAAGTTTCTGGGAACTTTGAGATAATCTTTCTACTTCAGGCTTTAGCGGGAGCACCAGTGACACATTATCTTCAACGCTCTTGACTTTTTCTGCGAGTTTTGTTAGTTTTTCTTCGAGATTCTTTTGCTCAAGCCGAATGGAACGTAGTTCGTCCAATATTTCGGTCTGTTGCTGTTGTATCACAGGTATTGTCATGATAGTATCGAACATCTGCTTTTCCTGCTCAGCAGACAGAGGCCCAGGGTTTTGCTCTACGTCTCCCGCAAGCAAAAGCTTTCTTTGAAACAAACCTATGTATCCTGAACAGCTCGCGGACACGTCGTACAGAAGGCGTAAAAACATGCACACAGCAAAGTTGGGATCTGGCGTCGACTTCCTAAACGGTTTGCCATTAACAGAAAGGTAAGAGTAACAAACCTGAAGAAGAACAAGATGTAAGCGTCTGGCTGCCATGTCGGCGCCAGATCCCGGTGTGGCTGGGTACAACAGCTGCTTATGTAGGTCATGCTTGTGCAGAAGGTTCCAGGGTTGCCAGTCGATGAAGCGTTCGAGCGCCGGTAGCGCTGTGAGGTCCAACGGCGAAGCGTCACCCAAAAAAGCCAGGTCAGCAGAACAGACTTGCTCGGTAGAAGCGGCTCCGTTCATTGGCAGGCACGTCGACATCGCGGCAGCATCGAAAATCGCCATCATTTGCAGCA